>DWMZ01001733.1:0-15593 GCA_018249855.1 Eueides tales michaeli
TATATATATATATATATATATATATATATATATATATATATATATATATATATATATATATATATATATATATATATATATATATATATATATATATATATATATATATATATATATAATAAATTATTAAAATATTAAACTGTTTGTTTTGTTATCGACAGCTAAAACGAAAATAATAAATTAATAACTATGGTAAATTCTGTTTTTATGATAAGTTATCATTTTTGTTTATATAACATATAATGTTTTTTCCTATCACGTCCAGTTTTTTTTGTGACATATTCATATCTGAACTTATATAGGTATTTTATGAATAACTATGTTTTTAACAACTGCATAACTATTCCATTCGACAACTTACAATATAATATATACGTTTGTAACATTATAAGATGTCACAAAAGTATTCCAGCAACCCCGACAGTTTTTATTGTGTGTGGAAAATTCATTCTTACATCTCAGCGTCGAAATTTCTGGTATCCTACATATTGCCGAACTGCCTGTGTCAAATCCCACAAATCGATCAGAAAATCATAAATCTATCTTGGAACTTGTTCTAAGTCAACATGGTAAATTATTTGAAAATAGTGAATATTTGCAAATCCACAAATACGCCAGCTCATGAAGGATAAAAGTTTTGAAGAAAACTCAATGACCAAGAAAATCTCATCTGAAAATGTTTTGTAAACGTTGCTCAAGGAAACCATAAATTGAAAAATTACAAAGATTTAATTAATGAACTTATAACATCATATGAAAATTTGAAATTTAATATGCCCTTAAAAATACATAATCTGTATCTTTCCAACATGTTTTGGTGCTGTTAGTAACGCGCAAGGCGAGAGGTTCCAACAGGACATTGCCATTTTGGAGAAGCGTTATCAAGGGAAATGGAGCGGATGAATGTTAGCATATTATTGTTGGAGACATAAAATAGACGTTGCAGATGCCGAATGTTCACGAATATCATATGTATTTTTAATATATTCAACTAAAATTTCTCCAAATGTAGCTGATATTTGCAATTTATAAAAGATTTTGGTGTCACAAACAAATCGGATGTGTCAATTCTTTTTCTTTTATATATTATGCTTTAGTGACTCTAGGACATTCAGTTCTTTTCTAATAAGAACATGACGACAAGAATGATATTAGTACAAGCTCCTATTTTTAAGTATTTTTCAAAGTCTACTGTTTATAGCAAATTCTGTTGAGGCTAAATTGTTTTATAAGTTTAAGTTTAATCGATGTAAAGTGTATTCTAAAAATCTTTTTGTTATTCTTAAAGATTTTTATGAGTATGTTTTATGTGTCCTGATAACTGGCCTACGCTATAGTAAGTGAATGGTTTCGAAGCGGCATCGGAAGTGCCGTGCGGTCGCCATTTATACGCGGTGCCAACGGATACAAGCAAGATGGATAAAGGCAGTGATGTTTACACGTCTCGTTTATTCATATTTAATCGTTACATAATAAGATGAAAAAAGTCTTTCTTTAACTAAAAGCTTCACGCAGTATCCCGTCTTTAGCAGGTTAGGCAGAGGTGACTTAGGAATCTTGTATTAAGACACTCCGTTCCGTTTCTTTACTTAACTTTCAGCCGGATTTCAGTCTTTGCATGTCAAGTGCCGGAAGTCAATTCCGCATTTTGCTCTGTCACCAGAGAGAAGAGATGAAATTCCTCATCCTCTCCTCAAATCTAGTCCTTTTTAATAATTGCTTGAGTTTTATACTTTTATACCAGATATTTACGTGTATATTCTCAAAATAATAATTGTTAAATAGCACTAGCAAAATCTTCTAATTGTTTAACATTTATTTTAACATGTTGAAAGAGCGTGCTATTATCAATGAAATGATACATAATAACTATTTACATTGGGAACTCATACCCAATGTAAATAATAATTATGTAATGTATATATATATATATATATATATATATATATATATATATATATATATATATATATATATATATATATATATATATATATATATATTATGAAGAATAAAAAAAACATAAAAAAGTATTAAAAGAAACAAATTTAAACGGATTAATCGCTTATATTGCTTTTTAAACATTTTTTCCGATTACCTTGGATTAATTCGGTTAAATTGGTTTCATTTAAAATGATTATTAATAGTGAAATTCAAAGATATCTTTACAAAGGATGTTTGTAGTGTTCGGCTACTTGAAGACGATATCCACTGGGATCACAGTCTTGAGGAATCTTGGCGTCAGTGATAGTCGCAGTAGTTAGTAGTAGTTTGCTATAATGTCAGTATTTTTTATCATCACAAATCCTTCGAGATTGTGGGAAAAGTACAAAAAATGCTTATCAGGATTTTTTTACATACTTCTAGGCGTAATGCGGAAGACAATATCAGTCCCACAGATAAAGGAGCAATTAATAGTCACCTTGGTATAGGATATTGTATTTGCGTTAGTAGGAAATTTTCTTACTAACTACGGTCTACCTGTTCCCTTAGCACCGTCTTAACAAGTTGACTACTATAGTTATTGAGAGCACATTCAAATTTATAACGGAACAAAGACAAATAATTTGGCAGGTGGTCCAAAGCGCCTTAAGCAACCAAGAAAAGCTGGTTTTCTTAGATGCTCCAGGAGGCACTGCAAAAACTATCTGACAAGGGCAATTTTAGTTGGATTGCAATGACAAAAGAAGATTGCTCTTGCGGTGGCATCTTCAAGTATAGCTGCCACATTTCTTTCTGGCGGACAGATGGCACACACGATGATTAAAATCCCAAGCGATTTGGGTAGAAAAGAAACACCAACATGCTCTGTTACACGAAATTGTGACAAAACAAAATTGCTGCCTTATCGTATCGGATGAGTCTACCATATCTCATTAAGTGGCCGTTGATAAAACGCTACGAACGCTGGACATTCGTCGAGATGATAGGCTAATGGCCAATATTACACTTTCATTTTCAGGTGATTTCAGACAAACTCTGCCAGTATTAAATCGAGGGACAAGGGCTGATAAAATCAACTAATGTGGTGCTGGTGACGTCACGTTTTTACCACGCATACCACTTCTATCCAACAATTTTCCGTTTCAATTTAAACGTACTCAATTCCCTGTTGGATAAACGCTTAAAACCGCTGGTATCGACTAAAGGACTGGTTGTTTTATCTATGGACAACCGTATGTCACTTTTTAGCGAATCAGTAATGTTTCAGGTCTGTATATATTGGCCCCTGAGAGAAAAACTGCCAACATATTATTAAAGAAATATTTATTTGTACAATATTTTTAATACTAAAGTAACTAAATGATTAAAAATCTAAAAAATACTTTGAGGATTATGTTAACGTAATTAAGGGTAGCAACTAAATCTCTAATAAGTTACTTGTACTGTGAGACTATTAAAAAAATCTAAACTTTTCCGAACCTTTAGAATCAAATAAAGTCATTTGGTAACTATTGAATAGACTGACTGTACGTCTTTATAATTTATATAAGTGCATTCAAAAAGTACCACTGTAGGTAGTACAACTATAGGAAGATATGGCTTGATATACGATTATACATAATAAATAATAAGATTTGCTTTAAATTTTACAGTGAAAGTAATGTCATCTTAAAACTCTTTACAACTCTTTACAAAAATTCTATTAAAACTACGACAATTGCAATAGTAAATAACATACCAATAATATGTGATATACTTATTATTAATTATTAAAAAAAAGTCCATTCTCTTCATCATTATGCAAAGGAAAACTGAGGCGCTGAAGGAAATTAAAACTCAGGTGGTTTTCATGGAATAAATCGAGTTCTACGGGGGCAAAGCCGCGGGCAGCAGCTAGTGTTTTGATATTATTATTATCACTGGGGAACAACAATATCATAAAGACCTGAACGTAACGGGATTTAAACCCGCGCCTCTTAGAGTCCGTTGAAGCACTTCCAGACAATTTTATTGACGCATACATAATAAATTCAGTTAGTTTGTTTAAGCCGAACTATGACCAATGACAAAAATTCAGTATCACTAAATCGAATCGCCGATAGTTTTATTCGTATACTTTGTATTTTTAAGTTATTATTAAAAATACTAAGCTCTAATGCTGTATATTTTATTAAAATGCTAATTTAGTATGTATTTTAATTATTCGTTTCTGTCACCAACCTACAGTAAAATTAGGTGACAAAAACAAAATTTAAGTTGAACGTACAAAATAATAATCTACGTTCAGTGACTTGTCAATGTATAAATATGTACTTTTTGATTCATAGCGCCATCTTACTGTAAATGAATGAACTTTTGCGAGTTTTCATTCTTATTATAAAATGTCTATTAGTGTTTGTATTGCATTGATACTATTATTATTTATTAATAGGATTAATTAACATATGGCATTTTTTAATATTAGTGTTTCTAGCATTTAATATGTAAATAACGAACATCGTAGTGAGATTTTTTACATTACGTTAATAGCAATCTTATTTGACTACGATAATTAAAAATATTAATTTGACTAACTACGTAGGAATAAGAATTCTTTCTTAAGAAGTAACGTATCAAATTATAATTTTTAAAATACCTTGTCTACTATAGAAAAGTTTATGTAATGATAAATCAAAACTTTGCCTTCATAGACCCCCAAATCGTTATAAGTTTGGATGATGTATTTACCTGAGATTTGAATCGTATAATATTAATTAATCTGTATTAGCAAGTAACTATTTGATAATGAATATTATCTAATAGTTACACACTAATACTGATTTGCGATACAAAATTTTATCGACATGTCACATTTTGTGTATATGGAATTATTTTGCAAGTAAAAAATGAAAATGCACAGGTGTTATACCTGTGCATTTTCATTTTTTACTTAGGTTAATGATTTCAGATCGTGTTGGCAGTTATACTTAATGAAATATTTATTAAAATAATAAATATTAGATATGAAAATTTTCAGTTCAGTTCTTTAATTACGGCGTTCCAAGTGTGCCAGTTGAGCACAGAATCATTTCGCCAATGACACGTTGAATGGAAAACATACGTTGTACAGTAAAAAAAAGAAAAAAATACACAACAGGAGAATGCATTTCAAAAAAGATTCAGTTAAAATATTGCCATCACCTAAAACAAAATAATATATATTTATACAAATAATGTTAGCTTACAATTTTATTTTATTATACCTAATATATTTACATAAAAATTTACATAAAGGACTAAACACAAACATTGAACATTAAGGGGACGGGGAACTTTACAAGGAAGAACATCGTATAAGGGGTGGGTTAACATAAGACAGGAGAAAAGGATGAGAGAGGGGGAACCGTCGTCCAGGTCACATTCACACAGTGAATGGTTCCTGACCCTGATCGTAGCCAGGTGTACAGGAGTACATGCATGTCCAAGGCGCAAACGACAAATAGTAGATATAATACTCCGTTCAGTAAATTTTTGAGAAAAAAACCAAGGCCGCCTTGGAATGTTAGGCTGAATAGATGCAAAATAATAGTATCTTTGATTTTCGCGATTGTTACACATTTTAAATGAAACACTTTTAAACGGATTAATCGCGTATATTGAGTTTTAAACATTTTTGGAAACCCGACGTTTCGAACACTTTACAGTAGTCCGTGGTCACGGATAGACACGGGTCAGTCTACCCGTGACCACGGACTACTGTAAAGTGTTCGAAACGTCGGGTTTCCAAAAATGTTTAAAACTCAATATACGCGATTAATCCGTTTAAAAGTGTTTCATTTAAAAAGATGCAAAATACTTACTCTTCTGAGATTTTGACAGATCCCAGAATTTAGACCAGGACATATCCATATGAGTAGATGCAAGATATGAATATTTATTTATATACTTACTAAAAATTACAAAAATGACAGTTTTAATGATTAGATAATTTAATATAATTTTTTAGTCATTTTTTTTTCTTAAATATTGATGTTTTATGCAAATTTATTATGTTCATTTTTTAGTACATATAAAGTTATCGAAGTTACCAATAAGTTGTAAAAACACAATTCTCTCAAACGTACCTCTATTTACAAACCCACATTTATGTCATTTATGTAATTCCGCTTGGTAAACTTTATTTAACAATAGTAAAACCTCCGGAAGGCATCAAACGTATAGTCTCCTTTACATTTATTTTAATAATTGCCAGGTAATCAAATTGATACAATAACGATATTTTATTCAATATGCAATTTGTCTTATTACTAATATGTATTTATGAAAATTATTATTAAGTTATAATATTCAAATAATTTTAAGTTCAATGTGGCTTACAACTCAAATTTTCATGTAGTAAGTGATAAATTGATATTCTTTGGAAAAACGCCAGGCTGATCTTGCAACCTTGAACTGCAGCTTGCGAGCGACCAATTTACAAAGATGTTAGATATGTACAAATACATATTAGAAATATTGTATTTTTCATATTATTATTAAAAAATCCGCAGGTCAAAAAGAAAAAACGACACCCTTGTAGGATTACTTTTTGGTCCGTTTATCTGTCTGTCTAGAAAGACACTATTACAGAAAAGTGGCTTCTCCACTAAGTCGACGCAATCAGCATTTAAGCAATTTAAACCTAGGGTAAAATCAGGATAGTTGCCAATATCATGATAGATGCCCAATAGGGATAGATGTTTCGCTTTCTAAAAATACAATTTACAGAAAAAAAAAACATTTTACAATGTTTTTTTTTTCTGTAAAAAACATTTTACAAAACATTCACTTCGATTGCACATATTCTGGGTTGATTTATTAGCTTTAATGAGCGAATATACTTGCAGTGCTTGAATGTTTTAAAGATTTAATTCATTGCTACAGAAGTATTTTAAGTGTCGATTTATTAGCACATTGAAAACTCATTTACTGTTTTTTTTGTAATTCAGTCGCCGCGATTTTCTACCGCATCTAGTGGCACCATGGTCAGCTTCTTTAATGCAATTCTATACTTAAAAATTAAAACTATATAAGAAAGAAGAAAAAGTAACAAAATAAGAAAGCTCCTTATAAAGACAAACGACAACTGAAGAAAGGAAACATTATTTTAGTGAAAATTTAAAATATTAATAAACTAATATTTATTTAAATAATAGAATTATATTCCAAAATAATTCTTTATTTCTTTTTCTAACCAAATATATTTTCAAAAATTTAAAAATATGAAAAATAATATCCCTCTTAAGCATTCTTATAATATAGGTATCCAAACTCAAAAAAGGGTTCTAGGTAAAGCTAAATAATGATAAATCTAGTATAAAAATCGCAAGAAGGCAAATATAAAAACTGTTTGTAAATAAACACTCAAGAAAATATTACTTTTAAAAGTTGGACATCTAGCCTAGTTTTACCTTATAGGGTGGTGTTTATTACGGACCTGGAGCCCTACAATGTGACAAATTGTGAGAATGTATAATAGGAATAAGCGGAATAATCCAAAGCAAGAATTTTACAGTCCTAAAATGAAATTTGTCAAGTTTTTTTGATATATATATATATATATATATATATATATATATATATATATATATATATATATATATATATATATATATATATATATATATACTTTGTATAGCATACTACGTTATTTCTAAAAAAATATTTAGGTACTTACCAATATACTGAAATGAGGCTTAAAATTAAATACTTCACTTACCTGAAAAAAATAGAAAGAACATATTAAAATATAAATAAAATAAATGAAAAATACACGCAAAATAAATAAAATTGAGAATATCAAAACATTAAGCTTGTTATGTTTACTTTTTTTAAACTTGTATGTGAATAATTTATATAAATCTATAAATTATGTAAGTCTGTATTTCGAGGAATGTAACATCACAATGAGGTAAGACATCTATAATAATGGAGAAATAAAAAATATGGAAAACCAGCGAATCCAAAGTGCGCTCCGTAAAATCTTTTTGATACTTTGAAAAGGGAACAGAATCAAAAATTTGAAAGATTATCAGCAGCTGTTGACGAAATATAGAAATATGAACATCTATGGAGTTTTTATCGCAAAAATATGGTTCGATTATTAACCAGATTAACAAACTGGAAAAGGAAAGATAGTTGAATCTTCCCAAATACAATTTTTTAGAAAACAGAATGGAAAATGTTGAACGGCTGTCAGGTTAACATGTATCGAGATAAAAAATATTCCATCAATTCCTTCTGAGACAAAAGACGAACTGCTGAATACTGTTATCTCTATAGGAAATAGCTTATGCTTTCCTATTAAATCACACGAAGTTAAAGACGTATTCGATATGCGAAAGTGCACAGTCCTTGTGGAATTTCCGGGAGACTAACAACCGATAAATTAAAGCTTTCAGGACCGCCCGAGCCGCTGTTTATATCTGAGAGTCTAACATCCAAAATAAAAACACCATTCTATCTTACTCAGAACAGAACAAAAATTCACATTGCTGGGTTTGGCAATGGCAAGGTACTATTGAGGAAAAAAGAAGGGGGTAAGCTTATAAATGTTAGATGTGAAACTGATTTATCAGATATAGCACTGAAACTATGACTAGACTATTCAAATTTGACATATTTTATTATTGTGTTATATACTATATTATTTATATAGACTTACAAAATTAGGTACACAAATTCACTCAGAAATTTTATATTGCTTACTAACTCCCTATGCTTCATATATACCTATTATAATACGACACTTAGTGAATGTGTTAGTAGAGTATTTGTTTGTATTACTATTAGTCGTATTGTTGAAACTTTAATCCTGCTACTAAATTAAAAATAAATAATGTTTTTTTTTTTCAAATTATACTAAGCGTGTTAACAAAACTTATGTTTTAAACAGAATCTAATAATGATCCACAAAAATTCACATGACAATATTGAAGATTTATTGGTAGTTGATTTGTTCTCTCCAACAATGTAAGCAATTCTTGTATGATATAAGCCGTAAAACGACTCACCGAATGAGCGGGCAGCGGCCTCAACACCAAGGTGAGTAGCATATAATACTTATGTTCTTTTTTTATTTCCATGTTTGATTTCATGGCTTTTTTCAGCTTCACATTGTATTCCGTACAGTGCAGTATACACGTAGCAAACTAGACAGAAGGATCTTTAGAACCTAGAGTTTAGACGTTCTAACGAAATCCTACATTTAGCTGAACTCTTGCTTGCCTACAAGCTCACTACACCCCTACACATAATAAATAATCTTAAAAAACCTCCCGAGCAGCGCCAACTACGAAGATAGTTTGAAAAACTAATTATAGATGGAAATACCAAAGGCAAAAGGATTTCATGAAACAAAATCAGGAAGAAAAAAATCTTGAAAGTAGCTAGATTTACAATCAAATGTCTAATTGGTTTTAAGTTATTAGGTATAAAGAAAATAACTAAAGTATCATTTTTTTTATTTATTACACTTCATAAGTTCAATTATTATAAAACCAAAATGTGCTTTTGATAAAAAAATTCTAATCTTATTTTGTAACTAACAATTTATCTAAATGCGCTAACAATTTCGGGAATTTGATTGACCACTTGCTCCTAAGTAGAAACATATTTAATTCCATTTTCAATCTTCCTAGAGACTACATTTTTTTAGCTTTGCAACGAATTTATATGTCACGTAATCAGTTCCTACTCCAATGGTATGGTACTTCAGCAATAACTAGTGGTTCGGTCATACTGATCTTTTATAATTGCAATAATTTTTTTAAATTATTTTTTCATAAGAAGCTAACACCGTCTTTTTTATTTAAAGTCTACCGTCTTCTAACCTTGTCACGGCCATACTGAGTATTGCACGTGATCGCGTAATTGTCAGTATGGCCGCATCTTTTAATCTTTATAGCTAATAATTCACTGGACTAATCTTTGATTGAATGTATAATTCCACTACACTAGACATAGTTCTTTGATATTTGACTCCATGTTTCGGATCAAAAGATATCTAATTAAAAAACTGGAGAAGAGCAAGTTGGTCTCGTCCATAGAGGGTAACGTATCAATTTTATGATTGTAAAACGACGGAAACGTGACTAATAAAATTTGACTAACTTATATGCGCGGGAGAATGCGATCATTTTTTGAAATAAATATATCGGATGTTTTTCTTTGTATTATAAGGTTCAGCTTTTTTTCAAATAAAATAATTGTTGGTGAGAGAGAAATATCCGGGATTGATTACGCGGTGACTTGAGAGAAGTAGCGAAAGCGATGTATAAACTCTCGTATCTTTTGATATCGCTGACTTAGAAATTATGTTTTTACTGTGCTTAAATGAATTTAGCTTTATTAGGAAGTGATCGTCTGAAGAATTTCGTTGTTTCTTTTGCTGTACGGTATCATAAAGAAGAAAAAATATTCGTAATCAATCTATTCGTCTAATGATGAATGGACAAAGGACAATCCTGTAATCATAATACCGCTATTTTTTTTAGGAAACGTATAAAAATTCTAACGCAACGGGTTTTGCGCCCGTGCCTCCAACTAAGCTATACGTTCGTTTGTTAGAACTTATTTACGAGTATGTTGATAACATCGTTGTAGGGATATTTTTAAAAATTTCCCCTTTGTTAAGATTCCTTATAATTTTGTATATAACGGTATACCTTATAATTATATAACGGTATTTAAATAAATTATATTATTTATTGTTTTAGTAAACGTATGTAAAAGAAAAATACTTTTATATTTAAAGTCTTATTCCATACTTAAGATTTTAAACATATTAAAAAATAATACTAACATATTTTTAATAATAATTAATGACGAATAATAATATAATTATGTCATTAGAAGGAAATGACAAATGTGACAAGAATATATTATTATTAATTATTAAATCACTAATATAAAACAAAACATAGGAAACTAAATATGGAAATGTAAAATGCTTTTTCTTATTTTTATTATTTAAGCATTTCAAAGTAGAACGTGCATTCTCCTTATGGTGTACATTTGCTGCACATCTGGCGTCGGCAGTATGCCAAGCATTAATATTACACATATAATTTACCGTTTATCTATTCTTTATTTAAAATTATTTTCTAAATCATGACTATAGGTTTTGACCTTGCAGTGTATTCTATAAAATATTTTATGACAATGTTTTGGTATAGATGTTTTACTTTAAACATTGAGGTGCTTATTTTTTACAATATTTATTTATATCTTACTAATATTATAAAATGTAATTAGTCGTTGCAGGTAACTATATTTTCAAGTAAATTTACATCTAGACATAGTTTCGTTGCATCGTTGTGGCGGCGGCAGCAATTTATAATTTAATTTTATTTCTCAATCATTGCAAGCGGGGGCAGAGCCCAATTATTTAATATAAGTGAATTACATCGCCAATTTCACTAGTAATCATTTAAACATATATAATGCTGGCCACCCACCCAACGCACCCTTTGTGTACATATATGATGAGAATGTAAAAAAAATAATTTGTCAGCGAGAATCGTATATCTGATAACTTAGAACAGAAATTTATCTTTTATTTCGAAATAACCGTCCCGTCTTTGCCTTTGGAGCCCTAAAAATATATTTTTAAAAATATATTTATTTTTCAATATTGATAATTAAATATTAATCATATTGTAATTTTAATAAATTAACATTATCAAAAGTTTTCTTACCCATAAATCAATAGTAAATAAACTCTAATTACATGCGTGCTATAAACATATGATGATAAACGAATATATGTTGTCCTCAAAACGATAGTTTTATCGTATCAAGCATTTGTTCAATGAGAAACTCAAGTTAGCGTAAATATCTTTAAAGTTACGCAAACGATTGCGTAACATGCCCTTACATTGACTTTGTAGACCCTTTGTCTCGTATGGACAAACTTAAATATTTTTCATTGCATGCCTAGTAGTTACAGAAGTCTTTTTGTTGAAATATGTAAAAACTATTGAAAGCAGTACACATTTTATTTCATTTATCGGGGTAAACAAACAGTGCACAAAAATATAAAATAAATAAAAAAATACAGCATAATAAAACATATGATTGTATTTAAATATATGAAACACCAACATCGCTTACCATAGATTGCTAATACTATTAAATATACGCAGGTACGCCAAAAACAACATTATTTAAGCAGCGAAAACACACATTTTTTGAAATTACTAGGACGAGTTACCGCAATATCAATAGAATAGAAGTTATTATTATATGGGTTAACCATTTTGTACAGAGGACGAAGTTTACCTGCGTTTCTACGAAAGCGACTGGTTGCAAATAATTGGCAAGGATTGTGGTAATGTGTTCTAGTTGGTATAATGTAAGAAATTTGACTAAAAGACGAGGGCAATTATAACTATTGTGGCTTACCTCTTACTTCTAATGTAATGAGCACGTATATTCGTTAAGCAATTAACATACAGTACTAGATTGCCATAACATATGTACTGCATGGCACGTAAAAATTTTATATGAATATTTTCTGAAGAGATACTTTGTGTTCATTATATGACGGGTTCCATTTCAAGTTGCTTATCACATAACTTGTACTAAAAATGGATATAGTTTTTCTTTTTTGTGAAGATAATATGCTTACATTTATTTAAATTTAAATCAAGTTTGTTATCATTGCAATATGTCGAGAAGTTATTAAGAACTTCTTGAATCTTGAAGTGGTCGTAATCTATTGTATGATAAATTTTTAAAACATATCTTTATATCGTTGTTAAACATTAAAAATAAACGGGGACTAAAAAATAAGAAGGAGGACAAAATGATGGATGATTTCTATCAGGAGGCACCAGGGAAATTCGTGCAAGAAAAGATTAATCGTCAACAATATCGGTAATAAAAAAGTTGAGTATATGGATATCACAATTTTTAAATTTGTTAAGTTGAAATGTGCTAACTAATTTTATAAAGTTAAATAAAAACAAGATTGTTTATAATCACTGGAAATTACAGGGTTAAAGTATTTAATAGATTCTTAATACTCCATTTTAGAAACATTGAAATTCCCCAAAACAATAAATTTGTCGAAATAACCAGAATGTCAGCTATCAAAATACTTTTATAAATAGTAGTTGATATATTAGGTGGGATATAGTTAGCATTAATTAAATAATCATTCGTATGCAATTCAATAAAAAAGAGTGGATGGCAAAGTCAAAAACCAGGGGTAAAGTCGAGTTAGTGGGCGCATCGCGGCTCCATGCAAGATTCAGCCTAGCGCCCAGTCCGCTGTGAACTGCCACAAGAATACCACCGCCGTCACGTCATTGTCCACATCCTTCAAAGTATCAGTAATCGATAACGTGAATCTATTAATTCATTATCTAAAACATTTTTATTTAACGTCGTTTTACTTAAGATATTATAACTATGTAAAAGAATATTCATATAAAGTGTATTAAGCCTAGCTTTTAAGCTGCGACACTTAACGGAACACATAAATATATTGTGCACGTAAACGTACACAGAAAAAGTGTATATATATTGCACGTGGTCTTTTATGTGCAGATTGATTTTAGGAATTTTGAGAATTTTGAAGAAATGAGATTAGAATACAATTCCCAGTAAACTGGTGGTAGGAGGCTCATCCTCTATCTGGCTCGTTACAACTATCATGCCAAAAACGGACCACCAAACATTTGACGATGCTTCGGTTCTGATCCGATGAAATGTAAGCCAGATTCCTCAATCCTACTCATCTTTTTTCCCCTTATGTAGTGGTTCCAACAGCTCGTGATACTACATTGGCAGGAACTTGGTTTCGGATAGTGGGTTGTGTTGCGCTGGCGCGGGGTCCAGGGAGACTCGATGAAACGGTGCAACGCTGGCCGCCCGGTGGTTCTTAGTGGACCAGAACCTAGATCTATTTCAGTTTGGGAGGCTGTCCCGCCGCCACTGATAAAAGCTCGTTGCCCTTTGATCGTGCCGGAGTGGACCCAATGACAGATTGTGTCGGGGGCTCTTCCGCCCCTCGCACCAGAGACACACTAAGCCCAACATCCAAAAAAGGTCACTTTTTAATGTATTTTTAACCTGCCGTGACCACTGCATTACTAATATCCCACCTTCCTCTGTACACACTTACTAATCATGTTCCCAAAAATAATAAGAAGTGAAGTTGCTACAGCGGTCTTCCCTTCCATATTCAATGTTGACTTCTGCAACAGAAGAGGACTTCACTCTAACCTAAACGCTGTTCACCACCATCTTGAAACGGTGAACCCGGTTTTGCTCTTTCTAACAGAGACGTAGATATCTAGCCCTCATGACACATTATACATATATTATTCAGGGTACATACTTCAGCACACTTTTATCAACTAAGCTGCCGTGTGTTTGTATGCTAGAAACGATATCTGCTGTCAACGATTCGACAGCTTGGAACGCGTGGGCACGCGTTGACCTCGGTGGCATCATCTGAATTTATGCATGTCTATGTCGGTCCCACAGAGTTAACACCGAGATTGATCGCCTCTTTGAACATATAGATATAGAGAATACTACAGACCTTCTCTTCTGGATCTCCTGCTGACCACTCATCCGGAGGGCTATCGAGTATCGTCCAACCATTGCCTGGTTTTCTCTGAGCCACCTTTAACCCAACCTCCTCGTACACGTCCATCAAGAACGCGGTTGGCTTGGCATTATAAGACGGCTATTGGGATGGTCTGTGCGAGGTCTTTGCATCCTATCCTTATTGGATTCGAGTTGGATTCGTCAAATTCAAATATTTTTATTCAAAATAAGAAGTTACTAGATTCGTTTTTTAAACGCCAAAAAAATTACCACCAGTTCACTAAAGTTACTGCCCCAGACCTGAGAATAACCGGCGAAAGAAACTCAGCGGGTGTCATGTCTCTTTTTTTAACCAAAATTTTACATCATGTTATTATTATTGACAATGATACATTTGAAATAGCCTGGAGTGAGCATTTTATTCCCTAGGCGTGTTATCATTTATAAGGTCGTTAATTTGGTAATAACCTTTAAAACACAAACGTCTTTTCACAACTTTTTAAAAATGTGAAATAGAAAATTCTCGGACGTTTTCTGGGATCCTATTGTAAAAGCGTCCCATAAAAGAATTACGAACGAGTTATAGGTGCACTGAGATTAAACTTATTTCTAGTATTAATATTATGTATATCCCCGATTTTGCTAAATTCATTAATATTTTTCTTAACAAACATAATATTTTCAAAAATGTATTGAGATGCAACGGCAATTATATTAATTTCTTTAAATTTTTCCCTTAAAGAATCTTTAGGGCCTAATTTATAAATTGCACGAATTGCTCGCTTCGCAATAGCTCGCTTCGCAAGACAAAAATTGATTTAATACCAGCTGCATTACTCCAAAGTAAGATGAAGTAAGATATAATACTATGAAAGTAGCTAAAATAAACTAGGCGAGCCGTTTCCACGTCTGTTAATATTCTGATTTTTTTAACCGCGTATGTTGCTGAGCTAAGTCTATTCGCCAATCCATCAATATGAGGTCCCCACTGTAATTTAGAGTCAATGGTGATACCGAGAAATACCGTAGAATCAACAGGATCCACGGCTTCACCATTCAAAAGTACATCG
>DWMZ01001734.1:0-15592 GCA_018249855.1 Eueides tales michaeli
TATATATGTATTTAAGTATTATATTTGTGTTCCCTCTGTTGCCTGATATCCGTAACACAAGTGCTTACGCTACTTAGTACGGGTCAGGTCAATGTATGAGGTGTTGTGTGAATTTTATTTATTTTTTATTTTATAAGTACTAAAAATGAAAATGCGTCGGCAAACAGACATAAAAATTAAGTCATTGTTTTGGGTGTTATTATATCGACTAGCGAACCACCCGCGGTCTCGCTCGCTTGAATTTTACTCTCTCTGTCTCTGCTTTATTTTACTTACCTAAATTATTATTTTTTAAGACAATATCTATAAATAACAATTTTAGCTAAATGAGTAAAGAAATTTCGGCAAATTTGTCCAACTCAATTATCAAAAAAAAAAAAAAAATATAAATTGGCGTAACTTTATTATTTATCAACCTATTTAAATTAAACAATAACAAAATGTTTAAGTAATGATGGCAACATATAATAGTGAAAGCTAAATTCAAATCTGGTCAGCCGTTTATGTCATTAGCATGTACAAACGCATAAACAAACAGACAAACATTTTGTAAATTACTCTTTTTGCTCTATATTAGATGAATAAATGTCTCCAAATAATCCATATAAAAAATAATATATTTTTCATGTACAAAAATCAGTTACAGATCTCTTATATAATAAAAAGTATAGATAAATGTTTCCAATAATAATTAATAAAATTACAGACACATAATTTCTAAATATAGACAATGTTCAGATACAATTGTGTATGTGTTTAAGATGGAATGGCAATAAATAAACCTATGCTGATATTATAAAGGAGAAGAGCCCTTGATTGTTTCAATGAGTTTAGTTTAAAGACTACTGATTCAATTTAAAAAAGTTCCAAAAATATTCAATAAATACTTTCATGAATTTGTTATCGTTTTTTGTATAATATTAATTTTCGATTTTCAGACTTTTATCTTTATTCGTACTGGAAGTTTTCACTTCTTGCCAAAATTCAAAATAATAAGTCTAATAGATGAATGAGGCCAGGCGTGGCGCAGCGGCATAAGCGTGTGGCTGTAACCGACATGTTCTGGGTTCGATCCTCAGTCGAGAAAATGAAATATTTAATATTTTTAAATTTAAATATTTTAATATTTCATTTCTTCGCTCTGGTAATAAGGCAAAGCGCAGCGTTGAGTTCCGCCACTCAACACGCAATGCCTCAAATTCGGCGGAAAGTGGGGAACGGAAGTGGAACGGAGTGTCTTAATACTAGATTCCCGGGTTCCCTCAGCCTACCCTGCCTCGTGCGGGATACAGCGTGGAGCTAAAAAAATATATACCTATATCAATAGGTTTTGAAAACACGGCAAATAAAATTGACAAATATAAGTTTTTGGATGAAACAAAGAATAAGTATAAATTTGTGTTTTCTTTTCTATGACATATCTATATAAGTGTTATTCCACACTTAGGAAAGAAAAATACTAAATTTAAAAACGTATAAAAATTTGAACGAAGCAGAACTTGAACCCGCGCCGGAATCCGTCCAAGAGGCGCGGACGGACGGATTCCAAGAGGCGCGTTCAAATTCTGCTTCGTTTAAATTTTTATACGTTTTTAAATTAAGTATAAATTTACTTTTAAAGACAATTGATACGTTCTAATAAGCTACTAAGCTACAATGGCTTAGGCTACAAAAATAAAAAAAAACACATGGCCAAAATGTTATTTCTCACTGATACGACAATAAATGGCCGTTTGCCTAAAACGTCGTAAAACGACAAGTGCTGAAACCTTCATAAAATTAACGAGGAAATTGTTCCAAATAAGTAAAGTTGATTAAATAAAGAAAGAACTATTGTGCCTAATTGTTTTATCTACTAGAAAAGTTATATATAATGTAAACTGTATTTAATTGGCGTAAATGTTGTTCATTTCTACTTGTCGTATGTCAATTCAAAAGTTAATTTATATGCCTGTGTGCCATATTTAGAATGTTATTAAATTAGTATCTTTTGCTGCCAAATTTGATAATGCACACGTAATTAACTCTGACGTATTTATTAACTTTTCGCTGCATCTCGCACGTGGCAGTGTAGGCAGAGAAAACTTGGAAACTTATTGAAAATACAATATCGAATTTTCCTATTTTTCTATTTTTACTTTGTGCCACTACAGGCCTCAGATCAGATCTTACACGTACTCAACATCGCGTTTTGTCTCGTTACCATATAAATAAATAAAATATATAAACAAAAAAAAAGAAATAAGAAATAATAAATAAATATTAAAAAATAGTAAAGGAATGAAAATATGAAATATTTCATTCTTCTGAGTAATTGAACCCACAACCGTTGCGTTTACAGTCGCACGACTAAGTCCATACCCCATTATGGCCCCAATTACATTATATATTTTATATTTCACTTGCTTAGTTAGAAATTAACATCTCCTTAGTAATAACAAATTGAAGAAAATACTGTATAAAACAACGTGACCTTTTTTATAATGACCAATTATTCTTAAATCTTGCATCAGGTGAAATCTCGAAATTATTCTTTATAGCCAATAGAATCAGAAATCAATTAACATTCAGATTCAATGAAGACAAGTTCAATTCAATAATAAATCATTCAAAGTCATAATTTAAGTGAAATATGATTATGCAAAGGTGACGCGGACGTCGCGCGTCTCACCCGCGCGTCTCCTCGCGGCCGAAAATTAAATCCTCCAAATGGATCTAAAGTTAACGGTCGAATTGTACAAGAAATTGATTAATGCTCTCCCGCGAGATCAAACAATTAGCGAATTGAATTATCTCAGATATAAATTTCTGGTGGATTTTCTTTTCTTTTGTTGTCGGTACGGGGAAGTTTTTAATTTGATTTCAAATAAAAAAATTATGTTAGAAGCTGAAATTTGCGTTATGAAATATCTGGTCTTTCTCCAGATTGTTTTATACTTGTTCTTTTACGTTCTGTTGTTTTTAATTAGTTCGTTTTCTTTTCTTGGGATTGAGCGCAAGTTTTATGGTCCTTAAATATTTATAAAGAACTTTGAATACTAATGGATATGTTGGTGCAAATGTTTTGAAATTATCGTTGTATAACATTGTCTTCGTAATGTTTTATTCTTTGCGCCTTTCGTCTGATCATGATCCCACTCTCTGCCTAATTTTCAAATCATTGTACGGCGGAACACAGCATTGCGGAGTTTCTAAAATATGTTTGATATAAATAATAAAATATATACTCATTGTGAGGTGAAAAGAGGATAAAAGTCATAATTTCTTATACGTTACATTATTTTCAGCTTTACATGACAAAGAGACATAGAGAACTAAGTGTTAATACGTTCTGTTCCCATTAAGACACTTACGTTGGCCATTATTCACCGAATTTAAGATTTGCTGATTTTTGTTTGCATTGTTGCGGAAGTCAACACCGCGCTTTGTCTCGTTCCCAGAGCGAAGGAATTAAAAAATTAAATGTCTCATTTCCTCGAGTGGTGATCGAACCCGCAACCTGACACCTTTGCAGCATGCTTGCCACTGCGCTACGATAGGCCTCAAGTCTATTTAATATTTAATAAATGTAATAAAACTTTACAAACATGTAATCCGAAATGAAACTAATTTTCGTAGAAACAGAAACAACCTCGAACAAATGTTTGAAAAGTGGCTTGTAATTTGTTAAATTAATATTTATGATTAATGAAAATAAATCTCGGTCTAAAGTAGACAAAGTCTAAATAAATAATATTTAACTTGTCTATCTGTAAAGGTAGTTAGGTAAATTATCTATAATTTTTAAATAGACGTGTTTTTTGTTTTAATTTATATTCATATTTAAGACTTCTCGAAAATTAAAGTGACGCAGTTCCTGCAAAATTTGGCGAAAAGTGGTAAACGGAAGGTTAAATTAAAAGGAACACTCGGTTCCCAGGTTCCTTCCACATAGCTTACTATCAGGATACAACGTGAAGCTGGAAATAACAAAAAAAAAATACTTCGTTCTTCTAGGTTTATAACAATAAGCCTGCCTTTTAAAAATATTACAAAAGTAGACCAAAAATAAATCTGGTTATTTGAACTCAACCAACGCTTGCTACGTGACAATGTCAGACTAAAATAACTTAATTTAATCTTAAATGTTGATTATTTTTCTTCATACTTACATTAAGAGAATTTAGCATTCAAAGCGGGTATCACGAAATGCCCTCGACAAATAAAAAAAATATATATTATTCCCAATCAATCGGTGTTTTGATTTCGTTCAGTTTTATTTCTGTTACGTTTGCTTTAGCCTCGATTTTTAACTGACTTGCAAAAAAGGAGGTTATCAGTTTGACATTATATGTCAAAATATGTTTTGCTTTGAATGTTATTTGACTGTTGATTATTATTTGAGTATAAAGACCCGTTTATTTTTCTTTACTTAGTGTGGTTTTCCACTTTAAATATGTTAAAAATAATGAATTAATAGCATTCTCACTGGCCAAATAATAATTCTAAGCAAATTATCTTTGGGTAGCATAAATTAGTAAAGATCTATCTACAGAGATGCTAACAACATAAATAAGTCGTAATAAGCGTATAAGAAGGGGAAACTAGAGAGAGAGGAAAGTACGGTTTTCAAAGAGGCGCCGGTTCAAATACCGCTACGTTCAAATTTTTATACGTTTTATAAAAAAGTATTAATAGTGGATTAATCGCGTATGTTGATTGATTAATATTTTTGGAAACTCGACGTTTCGAACACTTTACAGTAGTCCGTGGTTACGGGTAGACTGTAGTCTACTGTAAAGTGTTCGAAACGTCGAGTTACCTAAAAATGTTTAGAATTCAATATACGCGCATAATCCGGTTAAAATTGTTCCATTTTAAATGTGTAACAATCGCGAAAATCAAAGATACTATTAAGTATTAATACTTTTTTATAAAACATATAAAAATTTGACCCATTTATATTTCCTAGCACATATACAATTCATAAATACAAGAATATTTGTATATTTACTCACTAACTTTTGAAAACTATAAATGGAGTATGTTTATATGTAATAGTACTGTAATTATGTAATAGTCCCACTTTCATTAAAACTTGTTTGGTAGTTTATGAAATATCCACGTATTTCTGGACGGGATAAGTACAAACCTACCTATATTATACCAAGGTAGTTTAAAGATATTTACAGCTGAATTATTTTTTAGCTTCGCGTTTCTTCTGGCTGCCGCCTAGCGGGGTAGCTAAAAGAGAGACGGAGCGGCAAACGCTACGATATCGGCATACCTCTTTCGTCTCATCCACTGTCATAAACCTCTTCATACATTCCCTTCTAGAGGTCTTAATGCTCTTTACGTAACTTGCCTCTAGTAACGAAGCTACTACGAGTATGTTTTCTAAGATCAACAAAGGTTTCACCCTATAGTTGGTAAATTCTTTAAATAATATCTCCATCAATTAATGTTTAATTTCACTGATCATATCAATTAAAAAAAAACATTTTATTGAATTTTCCCAATTATATGAAACGAGAAATCTTTGAAACTCATTTTAAGTAAACAGAAAAGAACGATAAGGGAACTGTCGCATAAAGATGAAAGTTAGCGCTTGACTTAGCTCCATTTTCACTTCAAGATAGTAATTCAGTTTTACAAGAAGAGTGTATGTTTGTTGTTTGGTATTTAATTTATTCATATATATAAAATAAAAATTGAATGTGTCTATATAATTATTGAAATTTAATGTAATACATATTATGTAAAATAATTTAATTTACGTAATAACAACATCAAATATAACATCTTCTTGTCTAATAATACAATAAAAATCTTTATTACTGAGTGAGCTATGTTTGGATAAGTGCGCTAGTCTTAGCAACTACTGGTTCATATCAAAATTTTTTTTTTAGGTTCCCGCTGTATCCCGCTCATAAAAGAGTAGATAGAGGGAACTTAGGAACTTAGTGATAGGACACTCCGATTCGTTCCTCGCTTTTTGCCGAAACTGAGGCTTTGCATGTTAAGTAGCGGGACTCAACACCGCGCTTCCCTTTGTTCCCAGAGCGTAATGATACATTAAATATTAAATATCTCATTTTGTCGAGTGGGAATCGAACCCACAACCCGTCGCATTTACAATAACACGCTGGTGCCGCTGTGCCTCGACAGTCCTCGAAAAGAAAGAATATTATTCTGTCAAATTAATTTATCTAAAAAAAGCTATAGATTATACCGGCTTGATGGAACTCACTGTAAACTATCAAATTTACCCCAGGAATTATTTACATTTAAATTTGAAATATTCCTTATTTCAATTGACTATTTTAAAGCACTTTTGAAACGAATGTACGTCAAGCAACCACCAGCTCAGAAGGCAATTTTGCTGAAAACGCTAACAACAAATTTTACAATTGCTCTATTCTATGTTGATCGTACAATTTAATTAATTCATAGACTCACAGCTATAGTGTAAGGTCTCGTTTGCCGTTTTATGTAATACTAAAAAAAAAGTGTATCATACATATGTCTTAGTTATATTTAAGTTATTATTAAAATTTTAAAGAATAAAATATACACAATTTATATAATCATATAAATACTTGGCAAGTCACGGGCACCGTATCCTAAACATAGCTACCGCAACACACATTAAAGCAACTTGGCCCATTAAGAACTCTCGTCCCTAATAATCCCATAGAATAAACATAAAATGCTATGTAAGTAAGCTATATTAAAGTGGAAACTTTCAGGTGAGCACTAATTAAGACAAGTAAAGGGCAAGTCTGAGGAGTGAGGCCCTGCTTAGGAGCTCATTCCGTGAAATTACACAAGAACGGATCTCAGTCGTGCGGCTTTAACTTTTGGGTGTGGCGCATGTTGATTGTAGTTTTGATATTTTGATGTCAAGTAATTTTTGGTTTTATTTCTATGCGTTGTTTTTCTTTTACTATAAAAAAAGAATAGTTTAATGTATATTTTTTACATTTCGTCGAGATAACCCAGTGGTTAGATATTCCAAAGATAAACAGGGCATTGAGTTCCGTTACGTAACACACAATGTGTTAAGAATTCAACAGAAAGTGCGAAACGGAAAGTGCGAAACTTTTTTAATAGGCACGAAGTATCTTAGCACTAGGATCCCAGGTTATTTATACTTACTTTGCTGAGCGGGATACATTCTGAAACTATAGAAAAATATTTCATTTTCTTTTTGCCATCCAATTAGGTGATTTATACACCGAACGTATGAATACACATACTTACTATACCAATAAAATAAAAATAATACATATAATAATTTTCCCTTATAAAATGACTAGATGATAGAATTATAGACTAATCTAAACATATTTATAGATTAATCTAAAAAATATTTTACACCGCTATATCTTATAACTTATACCACACAAGTACGCCGTAGGAAGCCTTAAATCGCGTTACTGTCGACCAAGTGTTTATAATCGGGCCGCGGGTCGGCTTGTTGTTGTTATAATCGAGATTGGAACGGTTTAGCCGGTTCACTGTAGGGAAAGAAATTGCTGAAGATATTGCGACCTTACTTGATAATAGAGGGATACAACATCTCGTTCATTTCGTGTTTTTTTGGGTATTTTTATATATAAAGATTTTGTGGCTAAATTCAAAAGATGGTATTATGTTAGTGCTATCTATATATTATTTTGCTGAGTTTGTTTTGTTGGAACTCTGTAATCTCAGTAGATATCGTTCAATATCCGAATAGCAGCAAGGGAACCTAGTGTTACCCCTCTGTTCCCCTCGTGCCACCTTATTCTTGAAACATTATCTGTTGACTGATGGAAGTGCATGCCGCATTTTGTCTCCTATAGAAAAAAAATCATTAATTTAAATATACTCATTCACACGATACGGGAATTAAATCTGCTACTGGGCTACGATATATGTGTGCAAGAAATTAAAACATATAATGATTAGCGACTTCCCGCAAAATAGCGGCCGTGACTTTAATTAAATTGGTCTTACGTGTACCGCCATCATTAATATTGATTATACTTTTTAATGATACGAAATTCATTTTAAAACAGCTTAAATGATTATGTGGACCAAAGCTTAAGCCGCTAAATTGTATGAGCTTTTTGTTAAAATTGGATATTGTTAATTAACTTTAGAGTGATGAAGTATTTAATATTGATTTTACTCGCTGAGGCATTGAGGCAAAGTTGGGTGTTAAGTTCTACCCAACACCTAATATCTCAAATTTAGCGGAAAGTGGGGAAAGAAAGTGTTTTAATGGGAAAGGAGTGTTAACACCAGGTTCACTCTGCCTACATCATCCCCCCACCCTAAATGCTGTAAGCCAAAATAAATATTGAAAGATTTAATTGTGTCATCACTTCTTTCATCTCTTTTCGTTTTATTTTCAAGGCGCTGTCTGTTAAGTGGTGAATCTGAACGCCGCTATATGTATTATTGAGAAATAAAACTAATTTAAATATAGTTATACGCTCATGTGGGGATTGAATCTGCAGACTTGAGTTTACAGTCACACCCTTCTGCTACAGTACCACGTCAGGTTTCAATCCTTATATTATATAGGCATATTTATAGGAAAGAGAAGTCCTTAATTCCTAAAACACACTAATAAGACTTAATATATAATACATATAAAACTATATACATAAATAAAAATATGTCTATAAAAAATATTCTTATTGCACTTGAAATGGTCTACTTCAAAATATATATTCAAGTACATAATTACTTATTTTGGAGTCACTAACCTATTGACAGTACAATATGAATGCTAATAATATGTTTTTTTATCTTTTATACCAAGGCATGTCCTGGCGCAACGGCACAAGCCTATGACTGTAAACGCGACAGGCTGTGGGATCGATCCCCACTTATTAAGGACATTAAATGTTTCATATTTGCATTTTCTTCACTCTGAAAATAACGCAAAACGCGCTGTTACGTTCTGCCACTCAATACAGAGTTCCTCAAATTAGGCGGAAAGTGGGTAATAAAATGGAGTGTCTTATTCAACTTAGGTTCCCAAAATTCTCTCTGCTTACCCAAACTGAAAAAAGTCTACTATGAAACACATACCAACATAATAAAAATGACAAAACCCAAATTGACATTATTTTGCTCTGTTCGCTTCATACACTATCTTGGAACGTACAGATCTTAATCATAGAGTGGAAGACAAATGGCTCGAGCACATTAGTTCGCATTAATCAACCACCTAAGATGTTACAGCTATTATTATAATATGTTTGTGATCATAATTAAGCCTATGATAGTCTCTAGATAGAATTGAATATTGATTTCTGTTCATGAATTAAGGCCTGCCTTATGTCTCTAATCGCTAAGATGTTATCATAATTTCCCTACTCACATCGTTGAGTACCTCTCATCTACATATAATGTCTTGTATATTATGTGGAAAGCGGAGAATGGTGTGGCCTCAAACGATATTTCATAGGGATATTTATAATATATATTATATATACTTGTAATAACAAACACTATATCAGAAATGTTTGTATTTTAATTATCATGTAAGATGTGGTGCTGAGTTCAATTTGACTTGTGTATAAAATTAATTTTCTTTTCTTCAATATACTTGCCGAAAACGCCGCCTTAATATGTCTGAAAGGAGGCTTAATAGTATACCATTTGAATTGTTAGTCAGTTTTCTACTCTAGTGTAAGATTGTATGAACATTTTAACTAAAACTAGGTTAACCGGATTAATCGCGTATATTTAATACCATATATTGGCCACGGATAAACTGTACCCGTGACATTAACGCTACGCGATTACTCCGGTTAAAAATACATTTAATTATGTATTTTTAACCGGAGTAATCGCGTAGCGTTAATATCACGGGCGAAAATCAAAGATCTTTTTAAAGATAAACATGTTTTTATTGTACTAAAACAATTTAAACATTTTTTTATATTAAAATTATTATTACTGAAACCTGTGGCCACCACAGGGGTAACAATGTGTAACTGTAAACGCGAGAGATTCTGGATTCAATTCCTGTGTTTACTCTGGTAAGATGACGCCAGATCCGCCACTCAATAAGCAATGCCACAAATTCAGCGTCTTATTTGAAATCAGAAAGTTCTTAATAGTAGGTTCCCAAGTAATCTCTGACTAACCTGCTATGTCCGGAATAAAGCGTGAAACTGAAAAAAAATAAATAACATAGCTTATATTTACATATTATAAATAGCGGATAATTCCTTTTAGCTTTATTTTTTGCCTTTTCACAAATGTACAATAAGAGTTTGGAAAATATAAAAAAATCTATAAAATAAAAACACTATTTCATCGTAAACTACAACCCAACACTATCAACAGAAATGAACATCACACACAAATCAACGTTTCGGGCGCCAAAGGCAATTCCAGTTGCGAACTAATGTAATGTAATCCGGAGACAAGTTGCGGTAAAAAAGAAAAGTTAAATTAATCGTGGGCTCTCCTTGAAGTTTTAATAAAGGAGAAACAAAAGGTTTGTTTTTGGCAAAGTATTAAGTGCTTTGAATTAGTACTGAATTACTAACTTGGTGTTTGTGTGGGAGCCTAATTGGATCAAAAGTTTCGCTTTTTCTTATTAAACATTAAGAAGTGAATACTTTGTAGCTGAAAAAATCTCGGTCTAAATAGAATTATCATGAATTGACATCTAGAACGTAGTACGTTGGCCGTTGGACGTTGGCCTTAGAAGAATTATTTATTTTGAATTTGGTGTCAGTAATGATAAAAGCTTAGGTGACGGAGGCGAGCACAAATATATATTTTGAAACATTGGATGTAAAGGTCTTGGATCGCGAGTCTTATTTCTTTGCTATGCAATAGGCTGTAATAGGCACGCTAGTGTTAAGTCTGTCGCCTCCATTAAGACACTTCTATTTTCTTGTTTCCACCGAATTCTAGAGGCATTGCGTGTTAAGTGATGCGACTATACGCCGCCCTTTGCGTCGTTACCAGAGCGGTATAATGAAAATTTAAACATTTCATTTCCTTCAGTGGTGATCAAACACAAAACCTGTCGCGTTTACGTTTACACTGTTGTACCCCTACGCCACGACAGGGCTAAGTTACTTAAAAAAAACACACACTATTTATAATATACACAATATAACCTATATAATTAAATTTCCAAATTAATTAAAACGGGTACACCAGGATGAAATTATGGAATCCGCCCCAAAACCGTCGGCCATGGATAAACCAAACAGGCTATTGGCAAATTGGTTCAGTGAAATAGTTCAAAGGGACCCCACGCTACAATTCCTCCTTACATGTTAATTACTAATATCGATCTATGTACGACTAGAATCTGTCGTTTCATATTGAATAGCTTCATTATTTATTTTATTTAGGAGGAGTAATAACTCCTTTAATTAGTTAGTTGATGCGTGTTTGGATCGTTATTGTACACGCAAAAGTTCTGATCTAATATATCTTGATTTGATTGTTTTTGTATGTAAAATAAAAATAGATTGGTTACATACGGAGATCTTTTTTGAAAATCCTGTCTTTCCATTAAATTTTATAAATCCTTGGGAGTACTAAGGTTTCCAAGGAGTATTCCTTAGTATTATGTCAATGATGCCTGTCGAGGCGCCCAGGCGTGCCATGTAAACGCGACAGGTTCTGAATTCGATCCCCCCTCGAGAAAATATAATAAATATTATTCTCATTTCTTCGCTCTAACGCAGTATTGTGTTTCGCCACTCACGATAACACCTCGAAATTCTACGAAAAGTGGGGAAGGTTACATTGGGAATGGACTGTCTTAATATTTGGTTCCTAAATGCCCTTTGTCTGTCCTGACATGTGCGGGGGGATACATATAAATTCATCTGTGTGTTGTCTGTCATAACCGTAACTTAAGGATTTTTTGGATATAAATTATATCATTTTGCAGGATAAGATAAAGCTTAGATTTCAACATCTTCGTCATCATCATCATTATTTTGAGTTACACAACGCAACACGCACTGCCTTAAGTTTGGCGGAAATCGGAAAACAGAAATGTCTTACTGGGAACCAGCGTTAGTACTTTGACCAACATCTTCTTGAAAGTAAGTTATAGTATTTCTTGAAGGTGTAATATTATTATATACAATACATAAAATATTATAACAAGCCATGACAAGAAATTCAAAAAGGATTTCCTTGAGAAGAATGATAGAAGTGTATTTTATACTACGAATTTCTACTGTAAAAGGTCTAATGTTGTCTCTTGTTTGATTGGCTTCAAATGTTGCAAGTACAGTTAAATGTTGTTTGATTGGCTTCAAATGTTGCAAGTACAGTTAAAAAAAAACTACTCGACGACTGTCATGCCACAGAGGTGCAAACGTGTGATAGTAAACGTGGTAGAATGTGGTTTCAATCACCACTCGAAGAAATGAAATATTAAATATTTTCATTTTTTCTTTCAACATTTAATGCCCCAAATTTGGTGGAAAGTGGAGTATGGACTTTCTTATCACTATTCACAAGTTTTCTGTGGATACCCTGCAATGTGCGAGATACTGTATAAAGCTGAAAAGTGTTTGAACGAACGTGCTAAATTCAGAAACTTACAAAAGTCTTTATGTTCTGGATAGTTAAGATATATGTATATTTAAAAAGGCTATATGATGTGTAACCCATTTTTTCTGCAAATTAGAGACTCTTTTGTTAGAGACTCTGTTTTGCTATTCTATTCTATTTCTTACTTTTTCTATTTCGAATAATAAAGATTGAATCCGCATGTAAAAGCAAGTTCATAATATATAGTAACAACCCAACGACAAAATGTACAATTTGTGGCTTACTGTTGAAATTTGTTTCTACACGGACTAGCAAAAGTAACACTTTCCACATTAATATCTGATTAAACATTCATTATAGACATTAAACAATTACATCAACATTTCAATACTGTAAAACCAGCACTTAGTCCTTTTAAAGTTTAATTTCAAGTGGCGCTTGTGTTCATTAATGAAAATTCAACGGAAATTCCGTAATTATGCAACGGACAATGGGACGGGTTCAAACAAGCGAATGCTTCAATTAAACCTGCAAATAAAGTGTTTCGCGTTCGTTACTTTTAAAAGTAATTATTTAGGAAATGCTTGCGTAATGTGTCGTGTATATGTTGATATGGGAAATATTCTGAGGTAAACTAAAAGGGAAATAATAATAACACTAATAAAATAAACTTTATATAAACATTTGAGGCTTGTCGTGGCGCAGGGGCACAAGCATGTGTGTGTAAACGTGACTAGTAGTATATAAGATCCCCACTCGAAATTAAATTCAATATCTTTATCTGTTCACTCTGGTAACATGGAATACGAAAGTACCTACAATCAATCACTATGCAAATCATCGGATTGTGCAGTATGGGAAAATAGTGTTAAAAGTCTCCGTCTTAACATTATCTTCCTAAGTACCCTCTGCCTACGCTGCGATGTGCGGGTTACGGCGTTATGCTATAACGACAGCTTCACGATATTTCTTTTATAGAAGAATTAAAGAATTTTCTGTCAAAACAACCAATATTTAGCATTGAATGGTGGACTTCACACCCTTCACGTGCGGGAGTCGAAAACATAGCACTAGTGACGTCACAAGCATTTTTTTTAAGGAGCTATTACAGTTATAATATAATTATTTGCTAGAGCCATAAATAAATGAACAAAACCGCGGCAGAGCAGTCTGTATGTCGACTAAATTCTCAAACTTTACAATATGACACGGATACGCAATCTGTGAGACTGCATATGGTATGGACTGCATATATTTGAATATGTTACATACCTAGGTATATTTAGTTTAGGCTTTATTTTATTAAGTGCATTCAATTTAAATTCAAACTTTGCATTGGTGAGTGGCGGAGTTCAACGCTGCGCTTTGCCTTAATACTGCCCGCGAATAGATTTTTTTTTTCTAAAGTAGGAATTGAATCAACAGTATGTGGTTTTACGTAATATATAAATAGTGTCAGTATAATTTTCATGTATTTTGAGGCAAGTCAATCTTTCCCTATTACAATGCTATATTCTCCATCTGGTCTACGCTGGGGTTCATCACAATTGTCTCGAGTGACGTAATAAAAGAGCGATACACAATTATTGGTATTGCGGGTAACTTGTAAATATTTATAAGGACAATGCTGACCTCAATCCGATAGGTTTGGCTTTCAATGTTGTTGCTTGATATTCTTTTTACTTAACATAAGATTGCTTCGTCGTTCTGGACAGAATATACTTACTTAACTTCACGCTGTATCCCGCACATGGCCGGGTAGGCAGGAGGAACTTGGGAACCCCTAGGAAACTCCATTTCCCATTTACTACCGAAACATAAGGATTAACGCTAATGCTCATTATCAAGAATAATTAGTAATGAAACAGAGGTACAAGCGTGTGACTGTAAACGCGACTGGTTTTGTGTGCGTGCGTGCGTGCGTGCGTGTGTGTGTGTGTGTGCATGTGTGTGTGTGTGTGTGAGTGTGTGAGTGTGTGTGTGTATGTGTATGGGTTGTTACTCGAGTAAATTAAACAGAAACTTTTCATATTTTCATTTCTATTTCGAGTAGGATCGAACTCACAACCTGTCCCGTTTACAGTCGCATATATATGCCCCTGTGCCACGAAGCCTCATACAATATAATATATTCTTACAAGTATATAACAAAAGAATGTCAAATCAGATATCTGTGCCTAAGCACCCATTCTAAAGTAAGGTCTAGGACGAGAATAGGAGTCGCTAGTAACACTCCGGACTGACTAAGCGAATAAAGTTCTCTAAAGAATCCCTTGATAAGGCATTTTCCCAATAATAACTTTTAGTTTTATTTCAATATTATGTTAATGTGAGAATGCTGTATTGACGATTTCTAATAATATATTTATTTTTTATGAACACTAATATGACTATAATTTAACGTAGATAAAATAATCTATACTCATAATAAATCTGTAACTGATTACTGTCTGTATATTTAAAATATATATACATTTTTGAATATCTTTGTCTCGAAAATAAGACAGTGTGTGAGTAATGGAGTGCCTTAGCAGCATGGTAGGCTAGGTTCCCCCTGCCTACCATGAAGTGCGGGATACAAAATGAACATAAAAAATGTCTAAAAAAAATGAACATAAAAAAGTTATATTATATTTTATAGCCTTTTGATATGATGTTCACCATCACCGGTTATGGCGCAGGCTCAGACGTGTCATAGGAAATGTTATATATGTAATATTCCTGTATGAAATATTTAATGTTTTCATTTCTCGCTCAGGTCAGACTACAGAGCGCAGTGTTGACTTCCACAACTCGACACGCAATGCCTTTATTTCGGCAGAAAATGGAGAATGGAACGGAGTGTCTTAACACTAGGTTTCTAAGCTTCCTCTGCCTGCCTTGCCATGTGGGGTACAGAGTGAAGCTGTAAAAAAATATTATATATAGGAGACGTTTATCAATTTTTTTTTGTTGTATATTATTTTTCTTCTTTTTAATGGATTAGAAATTATTAAAAGCATATGTTTCTTTTATTTTTAAGTTTGTAGAATTACTAAATATAAGTTTACATAATCTGTGTTATTTTTGC
>DWMZ01001735.1:0-15588 GCA_018249855.1 Eueides tales michaeli
TTTTCTTCCTCTTATCTGTAAACTTCTCTTTATACTCAGTGTGATCGCTTGTGCTTGACTCTCCTTCTGTATTGACTATTAAGTGTTACAATAAACTTTAAAAGCTTGTGTGTTGTGTTTGCTTGAAAACCTGAGATAAATACAATAACCACATCTACAAAAGCTTTGAAATCTTATCTTTACATTGTCTTTCCCCATCTTAATATTTAGGATGAAATCATTAACTTGCGAAAATTATAGCAAATATTAATTTCTCAGCTCCAATATAGACTATACAATAAATATATAAATCACATTTTAAGTTAACTATACAAGCTTAATAAACACTCTCCTTCTCCTTATATAAAATGTTACATAGCATTCAGAAAGACAAGAAGACAAGAAAGACACGAGCGCTACGATGACTTCTTATACGAGTATTTGTCACTTACACAATAATGTGATAAATATTATAAAATATTTTCAAGCTGACAAGAAGTGTTTGGATATTTTGATATCATTTTAATAATTCTCCAATAGACGAAAGCAGATAGAAAGTAATTAATATAATGCGACTCTGCGCCCCATTTTTCACCTCTTATCGAGACATTGCGTGTTTAGCAGCAGTATTCAATGCTGCGCTTTATTTGTTTTGTGAAATATATATATTTTTTATCTGTCCCAGTAGAAATAGAACCCGATCCAACGAGGAGAGGAAATATTTAATATTATAAAATTTAATATTTAATGTCTTCATTTCTCCGTTCTAGTAACAAGGCAAAGTGCCGCGTTGAATTCGACCACTTAATACGTAATGCCACAAATTCGCGAGGGGGGGGGGGGGAGACGCTCCTAAAAGTATATAGTATATACAGTAATTTACACAATTTAACAGCGAGCTTGATTTGAAGTGAAACTCAAACATGTCACTGGTTGACTGACATATTTAGCGACATGGGTATCCGTACAGACGTGCTAATATAAACATATACCAGTTTAATTATAAATACACGTGAATATATATGAGATATCGTACTATAAAATACCGAACGTAAACGAATGAGCAAAAGCAATATTGTAAACTATTCGTCGCTCGCGATGTCTGCGTAGATTTAAAGGCTAAATGGAAAATTCCAATTGACGTAGAAATCAAGTACTACTGCCAAAATGTATAATTTTATTGAAAATCCTATTATCGTTTCAGATGAACGCTCGGCGAACTGGACCTTAGCACATCACCAATTAATAATATTAGACCACTAATACACTCTCGTACACTCTCTTTACGATTCCACCATACAATTTACCACACTAATGAGCTATTAATGAATTGAATGCATTGCATGCGACTAATAGCTCAAGTTTTTCCAACTTTGTTTTCGGTATTGCCTTTGTTGGTTGTATCTGCGATATTAAATTGTAGTGTCAACTCACAATGCAGCTTGCTTCTACTCGGCAGTGACATGTTAGATTTTTCGAAATGATTCCTTTCGAATTTAGATTTATACTGACAGTCATAAAGAGTTTATTAAACAATAAGGGCTTACGAATATAAGGATGGTTTTACAGTAAACTATTATTTAGATTTTTTATTTGAATTTCCGTTATTTTTTCCTTATTAATGCGTAGGTGTTGTAAATTGTTACTGATTAATGATTACTTCGTGGCCCACATTTGCATGCGGTAAATTACTAAAAATTAATCGTAATCGCAGTAATAACATAAGTTAGTCGCGTGATATGCAATTGAAAACATTGTGTTTCTTGTGTAAAGTCGACACAGGACTTTTTCTGACAACACCAACAAATACAGATCAAGAATATTCTAAAGTATAAATATATTTATATAACATAATATATTAATATTAATTAAAATATTAATTTACATCAACAATCTATTTCACACAAACTTTCCATTCTTAACTCTTCCAAAACTTAAATATTGCTGAGTCGTAGAGTAAATAAAATACGATGAAGAAGACTTTTCTGATATTCATGATTTTCAAAGAACCCTTAACAAGCAATTTCCCTTACATTTTACATTTTTAGAAAATTTAAAGATATTTTTTTCATAAAACCCATACGACGATGTGAACTAGGCCTCTCGCTGTATTCTGCCTTTACTTCCTTTTATGTAAGACTTAAAAGGAGCCTCAGAGGTTTTATTCATAATATTCATGAAGCAACTTGCACTCATATTTGCTCTCATTCGAAATATGATATAACGCTATAAGACAGGGCTTATGTTACGAAAATGTACAAAAATGTTAAATTTTTTGTTGTACATATACGTTTTGAAGTTAAGCTTATAAAAAATGCAGGTTACATCAGAATTTTTGCCGTTTGATTCCGGCTTAGAATAGGATCACCCTGGTACTGATGGTGTCGTAAGAGGCGACTAAAGCACGTGTGAGAGAATCACGTTGTCAGCAATGGCAACACGCATGGGTAGACTCGACCGGATCTTTACCACCCTCGACATTTAAGACCGGCGTTAAGTAGTGGCTTTGACTACTGCGTTTCGCATTGGGTAATACCGGGCTCCGGTGCCCATCCACCTTATAGACCGGCGACGCTCCTGTAGCTTCTCTGGTGTTACACGGGGCCGTGGGTGGTGGTGATCACTTAAAATCAGGCGACTCTACGCTCGTTTGCCATGTCTTTTCCATAAAAAAAAAACAACAAAAATTACACCAACCAAATTTGGCGATGCTTTGTTCAAAGTAATATTTTTGTATCGATTTCATTTTAGACGTCGTCGAGACGCAGTGGAATGACATCAGACTGTAAACGAGACAAGTTGGTAAGATGGATATTCATTTGAGGCAGCATGTTGGGTTGGGTATAGTAGCGAACAGACTGTGTTAACACTAGGCTCCCTCTACCTGCCCGACTTGCTGTAACTATACATATGTACGAGTATTATTTCAGATATTTTAGCAATAAAGCCGTATAAAAGTAACAATCAATAAAAGTAGCAGCGATGATTTTTGCGAAGCACCGCAATTGAATTTCGCGCTTACTCTCCCGTTTATTTACGAACTGGGTCGGTACACTTGTATTTTTATATTATTAAATACATTCTATGACACTTTTTTAAATATTCGCTTCACGCTTTTTCTCACAAAGAAAATCTACTATTAAGTAAAACTAAAAATCTTTATGTTTTTTATTCTCTGCTTTACAATCGACGTAATAAATTGTTTGTATAGTTACGGGACTTAACACAAGCGCGGTTTGGAATTACAGTTGATCACTTTTTTTTTGCACTTTTTTGTAGAAAACATTACAAACGTTTAAACAAAGTTTTCTGACAATTTTGGTTGTGTTAAATGAAGGATCTAATGTTCCAACATTAGATATTTTATTATTTTCATTTTTGTTAATAATTATATTTGCCTCGTTTTCTCTATAATAAACAAGAAATATCTTTAACTTTGAGTACAAAGTGAGAATAAACTATAGCTCTAATAAACGCAACGCTTATAGGGTCGATTCTTTAGAGGAAATGGTTTATTTTAATTTACGTGCTTTGGTATCGTGTTACACGGGCGCGGTAGTTAGACATAATGCGATATGTCCTATTTAAACAAACTAACAAATATTCAATTTGACTGTTTTACTAAAACGTTCGTGAGTTTCTTCACTCAACACGCAATGCCTCAAATTCGGCGGAAAGTAGAGAATGAAACGGAGTGTCTTAATGATAGGTTACCAAGTTCTCTCTGCCTACGCTGCCATGTGCGGGATACAGCGTGAAGCTGAGTGTATAAAACCTTTATTTTCGGCCTAGCAGTTCCACTTATATATTTTATCTGTAACTAAATATATCAACATATCAAGTTGACAGTATGTGATACTTTCTTTCTAAATTGTGATAGAACCTGAGATGCTTGTCATTTTTTTCTTTCATTCTGTATATGTCATAAATATATGAATTTTTTTATAGGAAAAAAAATGTAATCTTATTATGTTTTCCTTTCTTTGGTTAGAAAATCTGAAAATTATGTACATATGTATATACGTAATTGAATCTTTAAATGTTATCAAAAACCACTGTAATGCAGTGGAATGGCTTCAGAATGAAAATGCGATGGTTGTGGGTTCAATCTTTTACCTGCATTATCAGGACTAAATGCTACGTTGAATTACGTCACTCAACACGCAACGTCTTGCAGTGTGTCAGATAGCAGAGAGCTTAATATCTTGACACTAGCTACTAGGAAATACAGCGCGGAATTAAAAATAATAATAAAGACATATAATAATATAATTCATTAAGCAAATTTATTAAAAAAAACATAAGATGACGTGACTTCATATTATAAATTATCTCCACGTTCATATTTCATAAGTTATTCTCATCAATCTGGAGCTTATCTGTTAATTACTTTCATTTGAGCTTTCAAAATTGTTGTTATTACAAAATAAAATATGAGTCAGTCACTCAATAGCTTATTTATATGTGATTTGCCTCGATTTTCAGTTAACTGTCTGCAATATATTATGTTACATTACATCGCGTGCATAAACTGTAGTACAGTTAAATAATTATTATAACTAAGCCACAAAGTTATTATTTTATACATAACCGAAATACGAGATAGTTATCGGTACGTAAATTTCAATCAAAGATTTATGTATGTTTGATGATATATTGCATGTATGAAGAGGTTAATGACAGTCGACGAGGTGAAAGAGGTATGCCGAGACCTTCCCCGCTACGGATATAGCGTGAAGATAAGTAATTAAGTAAGTATGTTTGATGAATTATATGATTTTGTTAATATTTATTTATCTGTTGTGAATTTATTCTCTTTTGGTAAATATTTTAATTTTAACATTTCCTTTTATACGAAAATTAAATGAAATGTCACCTCTACATACTCGTATGTATACGCATAGTTGATAGTACCTCTCTATGATGTATATAAATAGGCATGATATTAAAGAGTTATTTATTAGAACTACATTATATAATGTATATTGTTGTCTTAAAATTATTTTACTTTTTTATTTTTTTTTATGGAAAAATACGATAAATGAGCCTACGGTCACCTGATGGTAAGTGATCACTGCCGCCCTCGGTCCCATGTAGCAATAAAGCACCTATAGGTGCGTTGCCGGTCTGTAAGGTATAGGCACCAGGGCCCGGCATTACCCAGTGCGAAACGCAGTGGCCAAAGCCACCATCTACTTAACGCTGGTTTTAAATGCCGGGGGTGGTAATGATCCGGTCAAGCCTACCCATGCGTGTTGTCATTGCTGACAACGTGACTCTCCCACACGTACTTTAGTCGCCACTTACGACACCACCAGTACCAGGGTGATTTTATTCTAAGCCGGAATCACACGGCCAACTTCTTTTTTAATTTACATAGGGTGTCACTGAAGGTTTAAGCATATTGCAAGTCTATGGTATTTTAATATAACGCTGCTTCAAAGTAGAATTTTGAACAAAAAATATTAACATGCTTGCTATATTGCTCAGTACGTTCTTTTTTTTTTCAATTGTTTCTGGTTCACATTACAGCGTTATTATAACACGCAGTCAAGAGCGACTCTTTAAAGTTTTCAGCGCTGCCGGCGCGTCAGTGGGCTGCGATGTAATAGCACTCACTATATAGTAGAAATACTGAATGACCCTTGATGATAGTAATTTTAATTTTTGGTGCCATCGAGTACCACTAAATATGCAATGAATCAACAATTCACTGCATATTTAGTGGGCCGGCCAATGTTGCTTTAAGAGAGCAGCGAAATTAAATCGTATCTACAATCAGACGATGTCCAGTTGAGCCAGGGTGACCTTTATTAAAGAAGAAAAAAGAAAGATTGAAGCTAAATATACAAACATACATAGTCATGAAGCTTGTATGACTACATAGCGTATGAGCTTGAATAACTATATGGAACAATCAACTGCAATAGTAGCATTCTGACAAACAAATCAACAAGGTAAATTACTTTTTGAAGATTGTTTAAACAGTGTCTATTCACTCGGTCTACTATAAATATACCATAAATGAATATCTTAAGTGGAAACTATTAATTTATAGAAAAAACTATGCAAAGATAAATCATACTCAAATATTTTTGAAAATTACATTTGAAAATTACATTTGTAAATTGCTTTGTTGAGAAGCGGAAAATTACATTTGTAAATTGCTTTGTTGGAAAGGCGTTATGTGATATCGAGCACCAGGCGGAGATCAAATTTTAACACAACACGTATAAGTGCTTTTCCTATTGTTATATTACAAAGGAATGTCCTTAGTGTGAGCCGATAAAATTAATTAGAAACTAAAAATGTATAGTGTGTCTTATACTGTAAAAGTAAAGTTATTCAAATTTAAAATCGAGTAGCTCTTAAAGTTTAAATATATTTTTTCATATAAATTAATTTGCCGTATATTCCATATTAATAATATATGCTTAGGTATAAGTGAAGTTCGATCATTATTATATTATAATTCATCGCTCTTAAATTATTTCGAGTAGATTTGTCAAATTATTTATTTCTTGAATCTTAAGTAACTTTTGTAACTTTTATTTTTGATTTTAATAATCATGACTTTAATATTATGTTAAACTGTTTATTTTTCTGTGTGTTCTATATAAAATAATTTTTAACAGGTACATTAACCTTTTTATAACTAGTTTAGTTACTTAGGAAAATATAACTATTGTACATTAGTTGTAAAAATGAAGCACTAAATTCATAGATCGATAAACTATTATAATTATGTCCTAATAAAAACAGTAATGTTTTAATAAAAAATAGTTACTTTCAAGACATATAAAATAGAATATCCTTCTTTTTTCTTTGTAATTTAGTTATAACTTAATTTTATGTAATAAGTTTAAACGCAATAAAGTTTCACTCGAAAAATTTTAAATATCTAATAATCAAGATACTTCATATTCGTATTTGGAAAGCGTATAAAAATTTGAACATAAAAGTATTTTAATCCGCGCCTCTTGAAAGTCGTTCTCATCAAGCTACGTCAATATTCTTATACGTTTGTTACAACTACTTAGAAATGTACAGTCAATAACGAACATTCTAAACCAATTAGAAAAGAATTCTATTGAGATGAAAAAAATGACGAAATTGTTAAAATTTGAAGATTTTTTCTGAATTTGAATGTACATGCACTTTATATTTTTAAAAAAAAAGTTGCAGTACAGTAAAATATATAGTTCCATTTACACTCGGGATAACTAATAGTTATTACAAGTATTATCTCGTTTCGATCCCAAGATAATGCGCGTCTTTCAGTTTCACATCTCAATACAAGATGTTCAAATAATTTGGTAAAAAATTGGAAGTGTCTTAATATTAGGGTATCTAACCTGCTATCTGTGGAATGCGCCTATAAAAATAATTATAAAAAATATTTTACATCAACTTATTATATTTAAGGAAAGATTAATAATATTTAAGGAAGTTTAGTAAAAACATAAAATTTAAAGGCAATTTTGTAGGAACGTAACATAACTTCTCATAGAGAGGCGAAAGAAATGTTCGTTGTTCTGTCGTACGAAAACAGATATGTTGGTTCTCCGAGATAGCATTTAGTTGTTCTCGTTACAATCTGGAAGCTTGAGGAAATTAGATTGATTAATCTTAACTTGGTTCGAGCGTCGTTTATTGTCGGAGTCACTGGTTCACTGGAACTTATAATTGCTTCCTTGTTTGAGCGTTTATATACAAAGTTGTACCTCAACAGCCTCTTTGTGCTTTGAAATTATCATATCGACCTTTATAATATAATTTCCATACCATTTCTAAAAGATCACCACTCAGAGATATGACAATATTTAAATTATTTTCATTTTTGTTAATAATTATGTTTGCCTCGTCTTTTCTATAAAAAACACGAAATATCTTTAACTTTGAGTACAAAGTGAGAATAGACTATAGCTCTGGTAAGCGCAACGCTTATAGGTTCGATTCTTTAGAGGAAATGGTTCATTTTAATTTACGTGTTTTGGTATCGTGTTACACGGGCGCGGTAGTTAGACATTATACGATATGTCCTACTTAAAGCTGGCTTTTAAACAAACTAACAAATATTAAATTTGACTGTTTTACTAAAACGTTCGTGAGTTTCTTCACTCAACACGCAATGCCTCAAATTCGGCGGAAAGTAGGGAATAAAACGGAGTGTCTTAATGATAGGTTACCAAGTTCCCTCTGCCTACGCTGCCATGTGCGGGATACAGCGTGAAGCTGAGTGTGTAGAACCTTTATTTTCGGCCTAGCAATTCCACTTCGAATTAGATCAATTGTCATAGAATAAAACTCACATCTAATAAGAGTTATATGACTAACGTACTTCAATCGAAATACACGAGACAATGAGAAGAGTCCGAGACAGACGATTTCACGCCAAAAGGGAAACAAATGACCGCTAACAATACGAGTAAAGTATATATTTTATCTTTTAACTAAATATATCAACATATCAAGTTGATAGTATTTGATACTTTCTTTCTAAACTGTGATAGAAACTGAGATGCTTGTTATTTTTTTCTTTCATTCTATATATGTCATAAATATATGGATTTTTTTATAGGAAAAAAAATGTAATCTTATTATGTTCCTTTCTTTGGTTAGAAAATCTGAAAATTATATACATATGTATATAAGTAATTAAAACTTTAAATGTTATAAAAAACCACTGTAATGCAGTGAAATGGCTTCAGAATGAAAATGCGATGCTTATGGGTTCAATCGTCACTCTTTTACCTGCATTATCAGGACTAAATGCTACGTTGAATTATCTCACTCAATACGCAACGCAACTTGCAGTGTGTCGGATAGCGGAGAGCTTAATATCTTGACACTAGCTACTAGGAAATACAGCGCGGAATTAAAAAACATAGTAAAGATATATAATAATATAATTCAATAAGCAAATTTATTAATAAAAACATAATATGACGTGACTTCATATTATAAATTATCTCCACGTTCATATTTCATAAGTTATTCTCATCAATTTGGAGCTTATATGTTAATTGCTTTCATTTGAGCTTTCAAAATTGCTGTTATTACAAAATAAAATATGAGTCACTCAATAGCTTATTTATATGTGATTTGCCTCGATTTTCAGTTAATTGTCTGCAATATATTATGTTATATTACATCGCGTGTATAAACTGTAGTACAGTTAAATAATTATTATAACAAAGCCACAAAGTTATTATTTAATACATAACCGTAATACGAGATAATTATCGGTACGTAAAATTCAATCAAAATAATTTATGTATGTTTGATGATATATTGCATGTATGAAGAGGTTAATGACAGTGGACGAGGTGAAAGAGGTATGCCGAGACCGGAGCGTTGGGCGCTCCGTTCTCTCTACCGTCCCCGCTACGGATATAGCGTGAAGATATGTAAGTAAGTATGTTTGATGAATTATATGATTTGTTAATATTTATTTATCTGTTGTGAATTTATTCTCTTTTGGTAAATATTTTAATTTTAACATTTCCTTTTATAAGATAATTTAATGAAATATCACCTCTACATATGTATACGCATAGTTGATAGTACCTCTCTATGATGTATATAAACAGGCATCATATTAATGAGTTATTTATAAGAACTACATTATATAATGTATATTGTTGTCTTAAAATTATTTTTAAGACAACTATATATATTATATAATGTAGTTCTAATAAAAAGATACGAGTTCTAATAAAAAGGTAAGTGATCACCGCTGCCCTCGGCCCCATGTAACACTAAAGCAGCTACAGGTGCGTTGCCGGTCTGTAAGGTATGGGCACTGGGGCCTGGCATTACCCAATGCGAAACACTGTGGCCAAAGCCACCATCTATTAAACGCTGGTTTTAAATGCCGGGGGTGGTAATGATCCGGTCAAGCCTACCCATGCGTGTTGTCATGGCTGACAACGTGACTCTCCCACACGTATTTTAGTCACCACTTACGACACCACCAGTACCAGGGTGATTCTATTCTAAGCAGGAATAACACGGCCAACTTCTTTTTTAATTTACATAGGATGTCATTGAAGGTTTAAGCATGTTACAAGCCTATGATATTTTAATATAACGCTGCTTCAAAGTAACCTTTTAACCAAAAAATATTAACATACTTGCTATATTGCTCAGTACGTTGTTTTTTTTTTCAATTATTTCTGGTTCACATTATAGCGTTAATATAACACGCAGTCAAGAGCGACTCGTTAAAGTTTTTAGCGCTGCCGGCGCGTCAGTGGGCTGTGATGTACTAGCACTCACTACATAGTGGAAATACTGAATGACCCTTGATGATAGTAATTTTAATTTTTGGTACCATCGAGTACCACTGAATATGCAATGAATCAACAATTTACTGCATATTTAGTGGGCCGGTCAATGTTGCTTTAAGAGAGCAGCGAAATTAAATTAATGTATTCTCTTCAATTCGATCGTATCTACAACCGTCGCGTTTAAAATCAGACGATGTCCAGTTGAGCCAGGGTGACCTTTATTAAAGAAGAAAAAAGAAAGATTGAAGCTAAACATATAAACATACAAAGTCATGAAGCTTGTATGACTATATAGCGTATGAGCTTGAATAACTACATGGAACAATCAACTGCAATAGTAGCATGCCAAATTGCCAAATTGCCAAATTGCCAAATTGCCAAATTGCCAAACAAACAAATCAACAAGGTAAATTCCTTTTTGAAGATTGTTTAAACAGTGTCTGTTCACTCGGTCTACTATAAATATACTATAAATGAATATCTTAAGTGGGAACTATTAATTAATAGAAAAAACTATACAAAGATAAGTCTCACTCAAATATTTTTGAAAATTTCATTTGTATCGAGAAGCGGCTTGGAAAGGCGCATATTTATGTGATATCGAGCTCCTGGCGGGGATCAAATTTTAACACAACACGGATAAGTCATCCTCGAAAAAATATAACACCGTGGGTAATCCTTGTAACTACTTACGTGTAAGCCCACTTAATAATAACATATTTGTTTATCATTTCCAAGAGAAAGGTAGGCAAGGGCAATGGTACTGTTTGTACACCTAATTGGAATACTTATTTGAGACGTACACGATTTTTTTTACATATTTAAATACAGTAATCGAACAAGGTAATACATTCTGGGGTCGCCATTCCAATATTACAAACACACATCGCGCGTTAACGTACGTGTTGTTTGTTCTATTTATCTTTTTGCGACGTTTAATTAATATTTTATAATTTCCATAAATATTGATGGTCATTATAACATGAGAATATAAAATATATTTTCATACCATTTGGATTTGTACTTGAATATATTTTTTAAGAGACTTACATTCTTAATTTATTTCAATCTTTGTTTATTGAATAGAATAGAGAAAAAATACTCAACATTCAAATATATTGAGAATCAATATATTTTGTTTTGTGTGTAAATACAATATCATCAAAAGGAATATTTTGTCTTTGTAAGTAGCCAGAGGTAATAAAATATTATTGACAACGTCTCATGTGGGAGACCCGACAGCGAGTGTGTCTAAATAACAACTACTCTTAGAGTAAATATATAAATAATGGGTTTTTATTTATTGTTCTGCGACATACTAGTGTTTTGTTTATTAGGGAATTTTAATGACTGGTCACTACAAATGTTATTATTTTACTAAATTGACTCCTTTATTTTAATAAGAAATGGCTCGAATGTCTCAAAAGTAATATGACAAAGAATTTGTTTTATTATTTGTCTTTTGAAAGTATAACTAAATTTGAAAATGTGACTGAGATAAAGTATGTGATTGAGATAAAATATTTAAATCTTAAATCCTGGATAATACCGTTAAGACGTTAAATATTAATGAAGAATACCCCAAATTTCTCTCTTACAGTAACAAGACAGAGCATGACGTTTAGTTTCGCCACTAAACACGCGATGTATCGAAAACTATATGAAAATAGAAGAACAAACTGTCTTAATATTATTCTCTATTTACTATTTGCGGGCTAGGTGATGAGAATGTAAAGATAAAACACTCTTCTCTGAAAAATTAAAATATTTTAAATGATATATTTAAAGTATTACACGATTATAGAACGAAAACAACAACCAACTGCGTAATGAAAACAGCCAGTGTGAATTCAAAACCACCGTTCCATTCCGCCATCATGGCGTAGAAAAAATAAAAATAGTCAAATATTTCTACTTAAATGGACAATGTTTTATAAATACTACTTGCAATAGTTGGAAAATGCTAGTCTTTAGAGGACAACAAAAACTACAAGAGCTGAAGCCAATCGCATCGATAGAAGCCAATAGCATCGATTTGAAGCGAAACGAGTGTCTCTGGAATGTAAATCACTTGAAATGCGACGCTTTCGGAACGATTAAACAACGATCAAGATGACATTTCTATGAGCAATAAATTATTAATGTAATGTCTTTCTTTAATGTTTTTGATATCATAAAGAAATATATGCTTATAATAAAAAATAATAATATATTATATTTATTTTAGCATAATGCTTTATCCCGAACATGGTAAGTAATAGAGAAGACAACATACTGCTTGAAACATTACATATTGAGAGGCGGAACTCAACGATATATTATATACCGATATGTGAATACTATTGCCGCGAGTCCCTCTACGTTAACTAAGAACACGCTATAAATAAAAAACCTGCAATTCTAAAACTAACAGCAATAAATGTAACAATGCTCTGAACAAGCGTTAGTTTAGTATAGAAGTTAGTTGTAAGCGCTTATCGCGACTTCAACAAAGTGCTTAGAGCATTATCGTACAAAACTGCGATGAAATTAAAGTTCCCATTCTCCGTGGAGACGTTTAATTTACAACCATCTATAAATATATACAACGACACAGCTTCAAATGTAAAGCCCTACCTTAAATCAAACAAATGCACACTGAGACAAAACCGTGTTAATTCTGGAAAGTGTTCAGTTATTCAGACCTGTTAATGTACTCCTGGCTTAAGTGATTCAAACAAATCAAATAAATAAATCCAATGAATATCTAATATGTCCTCCCTCCATCGTCCATCAAAAATGTGGCTTAATTATTTTTTTTAACGTCATTTGATATACTAAATAATTACATAAAATAATAGTAAAATTTACTTTCCTACTTTATTTATATAGCGGTGCTTACAACATTTCATTGTAGTAATATTTGCAAAGTGTGTGAATGTGATCAGTGAAGCTATCTGGCCGCCTGCCCGCCTGGTACCGAGGGACCACTTACTGTAGACCGCATTCAACTAAACTTTACTAAACTCTAATCTTGTAATGAGTATTGTTTAACTAAACCTATTTTAATAATTATATTTAATAACAGCAATTATCTCCCATGAGCCTTTTTCCTTTAGCTTCTCGCTATATCCCTGGCGTGGTAGCCAGAGGGAACGGAGCGCCAAACGCTACTCGAGCTCGGCACACCTCTTGACGCGCCTCGTCCACGTCATGCTTGTTACGTGACCTTCCTCCAGAAGTTACTGTGTACTAAATAGATACTATGACACTTGAGCTTACAATTGAGCTTTATCCTTATTTTCTTACTTTTAGAACTCCTATAACATATTGCGGCTGCCACTCAGTCTCTTATTATCTAAGCGAGGAAATAAAAACAATTCAAGCTCTGAGAGGGAATCAAATTTATACCATGCGTGTGAATAGCAACTACAAACACTTATACAAGTAGTATGCGCTAAATACTTAATTTATATAAACAAAAGACAATTATAATGCTATAACATGAGCGTGTGACTGTGGAGACGAGGGTTGGTGGTTTAATTTCCGCTCAGGAGAATGAAATATTCATTATATTCATTGTTTCGCTCTAGTAATAAGGCAACATATAGCATTGAGTTTCACCATTCACCGTAAAATGTCATGAAAAATCGGCAGACAGTAGAGAATAACAATAGGTTCTACTGATGCTATACGCCGATTAGATAAAACAAAGAACAAAAAACTATTCAAAAAATTTATTAGCACCATACTTATGTTTTCAAACATAATGAAATTACCATCATATAAGAAGCATATAAATAACACGTCAAATGATAACGATGACGACGTACGAGGCGGTAGAACGATAGTTTATAGTAAACGTGGTTATGACATGAAACGTGAACTATTGAAGCTTTCCTCATTGTTTGTATTACTTTGATATAGCTTGTTTTAATTGTTATTTTTTATATATTTACAGTTTTTTGGAAAAGGAGACAAAACTAGAATTACGCACAATTTTCGTGATATCTCCAGTTGAACGGCGTAGCTCAACGCCGTGCTTCGTCTTGTTGCTAAGCCTTGTTTGTTATCTAATATAGCTTAATTATAAAGTTGTAATGACGAGTATATTAACTTTAAACTGAAAATCACACACCTTACATATCTACACAATTTAGACTAAGTATTTAAGAAATATCACCTTCAAATTCCTTTAAATCAATTATTGTATTAATAACTACAAATAGAATATTATATCTGTACAGTGAAAGCTACGCTACAACTGCACCTAACCGTGGATAGAAATTTAAGCGGATAAATTAATTTACCTCATTGTGAAAGGCTTGTGCTGTTATTAATTGATATAAATCACTTCTCCCTGCAGATGAGAGTTACTGTAAATAACTTATATTAAATAATTTATACATAAAAATGTAATTTTTAAGAAAAAAATATGTAGTCATCGTATCGGTCCTTGCTATAGAGTAGGTATAGAAAATACCGAAATATTTTAAACTAGCTGTTACCCGCGACTTCGTCCGCGTTAGCTAGTAATTCTGGGCAGGAGATTGTAAAACTTTTATAGGTAAATTATAAATATTTCACTGTATTATATACATAGAAAAAATGTTTAGGGAAAAATAATGAAAATCTCAACTTTTTATTTAATTTACTGTGTAAGTTACTGTAATATATTTTTATATACAATGTTTCTTGTTTTACCGTCCTTCGCTAAAATATAAAGATTTTGTGGTTTTGACACTCGTGAACACGCCACTTTGCTATTCCAGTCATAGATGTAACTTCTATAATATTGCGCCCTAGGTGAGTAATTTGTAGCCGTGTACCATTACATAACCTCGGTGCATTAAGATTTCTCATTAGTAGGACTGGAACACCGACTTTTAACCTTAACTTATGGAAAGGCACCCCGGATAGTTCTAAAGAGTTGAGAAACTCTATAAGGTACGATGCTATTAGCTCAGTGTCCATAACATTGTCTACTGAGAGGTACTCGACAATATCTCCCTCCACGTCCAACATAATTCTATCATTTGTCTGGTCAACTGTCTCATTTGTAGGTGCCAAAATAGCCCTCTCACACAACCACTCACTGCTGCTCATATTTATTTGTAGGTTATGATAGACATAATATTATTATTAGTTAAGAACTACATTTTGCCTCAAATGAAAGAAGCGCGGGAATATCTCACCGTATTGCTTATACTGTGTATCAGAATAACATATTTTAAAGGACAAAGTTTATCTTCATTTAACGGTCTTGCTGATACTTTAATTAATAAGTACTAATATTCTACGCCTGATGATAAATAATGCTTGAAAACCACTACCTATC
>DWMZ01001736.1:0-15586 GCA_018249855.1 Eueides tales michaeli
AAGATAATCATGCGTAATTTTGACTCACGTAGTCGTAATATTTCAAAATCGCTTACACTTACCTTATTGACACATATACCACATTGCAGCTCCCGGCGACCAATGAAATGTCCTGAACGCACAGCTATGGATTCGCACTATTTATAAGGAGAGAACTGTATTTTGGAAACACATGCGTCAATTTTACGCAGACTATCTTTCTAGGGTTAATAAATAATGAATCAAAAAAAACACGGCTACTAATTACTCACCTAGGGCGCAATATTATAGAAGCTATATCTATGACTGGAATAGCAAAGTGACATGTTCACGAATGTCAAAACCACAAAATCTTTATATTTTAGCGAAGGACGGTAAAACAAGAAACGTTGTATATAAAAATATATTACAGTAACTTACACAGTAAATTAAATAAGGAGTTGAGATTTTCATTATTTTTCCCTAAATTTTTTTTTTCTTTGTATATAATACAGTGAAATATTTATAATTTACCTATAAAAGTTTTACAATTTCCTGCCCAGAATTACTAGCTAACGCGGACGAAGTCGCGGGTAACAGCTAGTAATAAATAAATAAAACTTATATCAATAATATCAAAAAAACGTATTCATAATGCATTATCTTGAGACGTTGAAAGCTTAGTCAAAGGCCTGTAACAAGACAATTTAGAAGGTTACATCTATCTTCTATATGAAATATGTATATTCCCTGAGTGACGGCACAAAGCTCCTTTATATTAGTTAATAGAAGATTATTGACAATACTCTATTGTACTATGATTTAAGTGATTAAGTAAGATTAAACTGTAAATTTTTATGCAGGGATATAGTAATATTTGTAATTGTAATAAATAAAAATAATAATAATAAATCTTTATTTACATAATAAAACTCCAATTAATATGCTGATTGGAATTATATTCTGAAAAGAATTTTCAAAAAAAATGAAATAAATAATTAAATAATAAAAAAATGTGGGCTGTCCACATTTTTATAAGTTTAAAAATAGAAGAATAAATTGTATTTATCATTTACAGATTATATACAGACATTGGCCACTGCGTTTCGCATTGGGTAATGCCGGGCCCCGGTGCCCATTCAACTCACAGATCGGTAACGCTCCTGTAGCTCCGCTGGTGCTACACGGAGCCGTGGGCGGCGGTGATCACTTACCATCAGGTGACCCGCACGCTCGTTTGCCGTTCCATTTCCATAAAAAAAAAGAACAGAAAGGAAAATTGTAAAAAATATAACGTAGAAATTATAATTAAATTAAGATATAAGATATTATGAGTTTTATTTTTCAGAAAGTTAAATATTTTTATTACTTACGATTTTATGATACCGTCGTACCGCAGAGGTACAAGAGTGCGACTATGACCGCGACCTTTGTAAGTTCGATTCCCATTCGGGGAAAAAGCATTGTATATTTTCATTTCCTTGCTCTAGTGACCGATTGCGGCGTTGAGTTTCGCTATTTACACTGTTATGTGTAAAATACAGCATGAGGCTAAGGAAATGGTTTTGAACGGAAATTATCTAGTTGAACTGTTGTATAGAACGTTATTTAAAGTTCCTAATAGAAGGTAGACGGTGGCCAGTAATTGCTGGTTCACACGATTATTGAGTGTTTTATAAATAAGAATAAAAATCTGTGAGCTTTCTTTTTTAACTTCCCGCTAGGCAGAATGGACTTGGGAACCTAGTTAGGACACTCCGTTACTTACTCACTTTCCACTAAATTTGAGGCATTGCATGTTGAGTGGCAGAACTCAAAACCGCTTTGCCTTGTTACCGGAGCGAAGGAATGAAAACATTAAATACTTAATTTAATGTATTAAATATTTAATTTTAATTCGAGCTTACAACTTGCCGCGTGTCTGGTCACACGCTTGTGCCCCTGCGCCACGAAATACCCCTTTAATAAGAAATTGCTACAATTAATAAACCTCGATTCACTGCAAAATTTGCAAACTTGAATAGGAATTGAACCTGCAACTATCGAGTATACGAATAACCTCAGTAAACACCGCTCGCCACAATATTAATACTACATATAAAAATCATTACACGTGATCGCATTTCAAAATTCAACACACATATAACATCGTAAAACATATTCTCTAAGGACACATGTATTTCATAACACTTTTTCCTATGAAATAGATAAGACCGCTGATATCAGGTTTGCACCATAAAAGATGTAAATACTAAAAGCCCTCCCAATAATCTTACCTTGAGTTGCTATCGTTGGTAAAAAATAAGGAATTTTCAGCAAGAACCTCTTAGGGGAAGCTTTACTGATCAAATATTTAAGCCAAACGAACACACCGAATACTTACTGAAAGTTCTAAATAACGACAACTTTAACAACATATTTGAGAACAAATAATTGAGTACATTATATTGGTTATTTTGAATGTGAATTATTTCCATAACTATATTTTAACGCTGTGGTTTGTCTTTTTACCAACGTAAATGATTTATTTACGTCAGTAGGAATCAAACTAACCACACCCCTAATTACAGTCAGACTCTCAACCATTACGCCATGGCGGCCCCAAGTAATATTGTCGAAGACAAGATATGTCATAATTTTAATAATCAATATACTTATTCAATATACAAAATAAAAATTCATGTTAAATCTTAATAAATTTCCATTTCACACAAAGCAGTCCAGTTCTGTCACAATTAGGCTGAGTGGCATTCGAATGACAATGAAATACAAATATTGGGGGATGCTACGTAATTGTTTACAATACTCTAGAACGTTTGTTTTTGAAAATAATAACTTTTTATTTTTTTTCTTTGATGTGACAAAATAAAGTGCGGTAATGGTGAAGGTGAAGGTAAAGCTGATGGTGAAGGTGAAGATGATGGAATTTCGTCCAAGCCTTTAATTCTTTCGAAAACCGGACAACAGAGTTTGCACTAGGTTATTGCTGTCTTTCCAGCCATGCGGACAAATGAAAGCTTAACCTGCCTTATCTATATATAAGTATCTGTCATCTTTATGTGCTGTATTCATGATATACCTGTAATATTTTGTCTAAAATATTAAATATTTCATTTCATTGAATAAAGATCGAAACCACACATTCATGCCTCTGCGCCACGATAGGTCTCTAAAAAGCTCTGCAGTTCTGGAGAAATTACTTATTATTCTTTATTACTGCATACAAACATACATAAATAAATACATGCCATCAAGTGATCGGTATACTCATTTGCATCGTCTTTTCCATTAAAAATACTTTCATAATTAAATACATACATACAAGTAATGCATAAAAAACACAATGTTTTCTTTACAGTCGGGTAGAAACTAAGCTATCGTAACGCTGAAGGACTATATTATTGAAGATTTTAAGCTTGTAAAAGAAATTGCGGCATTGGTGAATTTAAGTTAAAAGTAGAAAACGAAAGATCAAAACAATTGTGTAAGCAGAGATTCAAGTCACTAACATTCCGTTACACATGTCATTCACATAAAAGTAATTTGTGTTTTTTTTTACATATAACTTTGTATTAAAGTCTGTTGGGGAGGAAAAAGTAATGAAAAAGGTCAAGTACGAGTCGGACTAGCACACCGAGAGTTCCGTATCATTTTCAGGATAATAGAACAACTTATAATTGTTGATATATTAAAGTTCGCAAACGTATGCATTCATTCAGTTATAGGAGTAATCAATAAAGTTTTAACAATACAAAACGCAGCAAAAATTATTCATAAGTGAAGCATGCAATCAAAGATGAGAGCATCTTTTAATTGAGTTGATATATATGAGCTTATAGAGGCATATCTAAGAGACCGTACACTTGAATACTTACTCACTCACTCAACTTCACCTGTATCCTGCATATGGCAGAATAGACAGAGGGAACTTGGGAACCTTGTACCCTCCGTTCCGTTCCCCACGTTCACTTGAATATGTGATGTTAATTTTAGCTTAATACCTCCACACAATCTCATAATTAATGATATTGACAGATGGACAAGAAAATTATCCTAAAACGGATCTATTATTTCTTTTTGAGTTATGGAACCTTAAAAATATGTACATAGTTATATTTTATATGAGGCATTGAGTTTGTAATATATTAGAATACAAATGTGTTCTGGGAATGGCGCGATGTGTCATTTAATTTCAAAGTTTTGTCTCATAACGTTTTGTAAGAAGTTTTGCTTCTTATTTGCTTTGAAAGTAAATTTGTTCTTCACATAATGTTATTTGCGTATGAATAAAGTGCTAAGAAAGTTTAAATAGGAATTGGTCAAAAACGGTTCTTTTTTAGAGACAATTTTATATAATTCTTTTTTAAATCTTAATCCCTATGATTTGCGAGTTAAATCTCTAGTGAGGTAAATTATATTCTTTTTTTAAGCTTCACTGTATCCTGCATAAAGCAGGGTAGGCAGAGGGAACTTGGCAATCCAGCGCTTTTATACTAGAGTGTCTTAACACTCCGTTCCGTTCCTCGCTTTTCGCTGAATTTTATACATTATATGTTGAGTGGCGGAGCTAACCACAGCACTTTGCTATGTTAGCACAGCGAAAAAAAATAAATATTAAATATATCATTTCCTCTAGCAGCGATCACACCCACAAAGCTTGTGTCCCTATACCATGGCAAGCCTTCTGTATTATTACAAAAATTTTAATTTCTTAGCACTTCTTACTCACTTCACTTAGCAAAAAGAATAATACGCTTCGACATATCTTTTTAGTGCCATCTTGCCAAAAAATATGACTGATCTATTATACTAAATTCTCCATTTCTCTTCCTATACCGATACAATTAAGTAAAAGTTTAAAAACAAAAACATAAATATTACCTAAAACATTACAAACAGACGCGGTTCGCCAGCACAAAGATAATACAGGATAAGATTACATCAAATTCAACAGAATATCTCATAAGCGGAAATTCGTAAGCGCCTCTGCCAAAACATCACAAAATTCGCCCTCAGGAAACGTTAGGTAACCCTTACTATCACTTTCGCTCAGAAAATCGTTTCATATTTAATAATAATAATGTCGTATATATACCGTAGTACAATGCAATGGTTTTTTGTGTATAGTATTGTTGCGTATTTTAGATTTTTTTAGCTTCTACGCTGTTTCCAGTGTATATTCGTGTTGGGTAATCAAAGGGAACCTAGTGTTAAGATACCCTATACCTATGCCTTATCTTAGAAACATTTCTTGTTGATTGCGAAACTTAACGCCGCGCTTTACTTTCATACCGGAGCAAAGAATTAACTGAGGAGTGAACCCACAAAACTGTTGCGTTAACACTTCGACAGTGTGAAGATACTCCGTTCTCTACTTTCCATTGCAAATTAAATGGCGGATCTAAACGCCGCACGGTATCGATAATAATAATAATCATTTATCCATTCTAATCTATAATATTTCAAACTTACTAACATAGTATATAAATACAAGCAGGTTATTAATTTGGTTAAATATTTACATAAGTCAACATAGCGGTGCATGTAACGAATAAAGCGTTGAACTGTTTGGCATATTTCACTGAAATAAAGTACGCTTTTAAAATATTATACAATGCTTTATCGTAAAACGATAATAATTATTTACATTGTACAGTGGCCTGTGATATGGCTTTATATGAATATTTCATATAAATAATAAGTGAAGTCGCCACGGCGCAGCGGTACAGCATTTGACTGTAGATACGACTTTAACTTTAATTTTACTTGTCTCGTTCTTATTACAAGACTAAGCGCGGCGTTTAACACTGTCACTTCTGCTAACGAAGTGTCTTGATTTTAACATTCGGATGTTTCAGATACAACGTGAAGCTATAAAAGAATATCGCCCAAAACCTTTTATGGGATCAAATCAGTTAAGAGATAGATAAGAGAAAAAATTTAAATCTTTTCTATTTCTTTTTTCTTTTTACTAGACTTCTCAAGCTATATTATTCATTCATAGCACTATATAAGTATATTATTTTATTCTTTTTTTAGCTTCATGCTGCAGGGTAGACAAAAGAAACTCTCATTAAGACGCTTCCATTTTCTCCTTTTCACAAAATTTTGGAAGCATTGCGAGTTAAATGGCGGCCGCCAATGATTTATTCAAGAAATTATTTAGAAATTACAAAAATTCACCTTTGTACAGAAACACGCGATAAATCTGCTATAACATTAATATTACATATAATATAGCATATTATATCCTGTTATATCTTATTTTATGACACATAAAGTGGCACGAATGTGCACAATTTAACGCAAACAATAGAACCTTTATCTTTGGATATCGGCGCGCCCCTTGTACTTGCCGCTAAGCTGCCTTAAACAGATATGAGGGGCCAGTGTAAAATGATCTGTGGTTTTCTTGCTCAATATAAATTGTCTTGTAGAAGAATTGGGAAAAGCTCTTATGATAAAGCTATTTTTTTTCAGCTTTACACTGTATCTACACATGGCAGGGTAGGCAACTTGGGAACCTAATGTTAACACATTCCCTTCCCTTTTTTTTCGTAATATATATTTATTAATATTATTGTTTTACTTGTATTATTTTAATATAATGAAATCGTATGAAATTGAGGCCTGTATTGTCGCAGGGGCACAAGCTTGTGGCTGTAATCGCGACAGGCTGTGGGTTTGATCCCCACTAGAGAAAGTGAAATAATAAATATTTTCAAATTATATATATATATATATATATATATATATATATATATATATATATATATATATATATATATATATATATATATATATATATATATATATATATATATATATATATATATTACAATTTCTTTAGTTTACTCGTGCGCCGCAACGTTATTCCTAATTCTTTTTCTGTTGGTAAAAATAATCCTTTGCTTATAAAAAGTTATCCGTAAGAGATTGCTTGAACTGCCTTTGCATATATCTTGTAAATATATATTTCTATAATATTGTGTAAATTGTGAGTTCCTTTTGTGTGCAATAAAGATATCTAATAGCAACGGTATTACAGTCTATACATGCGGTTTCGTAATTACGAAACGTCTATGATTTATTTGTTTTGTATTTCAAACAAAGAAATTGATCGATTTAAAGAACATGTCCATGAACAACGACTTAGAAAATTATGCATATATTAAGATCACCTTATATAATCAGATAACAAAATCACAACTATCAAAATCGATGATATCGTTCAGAAAACTATGTTCGTATGTATGTATGAATAAAAAGTAAAGTATATTATTCATAAAACATATTTTAAATATCATTAATCAATGAAAAAAAAACTTAACTTGAAAGGCCTTATAAAAATACGCTTATACAAAAATGTCTACGAATATAATAATCAATGGAGGTTCTTTATTATTTGGTCTCCTCAACCCCAACTTCCTTAACAAACATACATACATACATACACGTATATATATATAACGCTAATTGTTTGCTCGTCCGTACGTTATATTTGTTTCTACATCAAAGAAACGGCAGGTGGATTAAGGAGGAGTCCGTCTTTTCCTTCATAAAAATTCTTATTCTAAAATTCACTAAGTAGCTTAAAATATTATTGTCATCTAAATGAATATGATTTTTTAAACTTGAATAGATGTATCGTTTTATTTGTTAAATTTCAATTAATTGAAAAAAAAAGCTTGTTTGATTTGTTGCTAGGCTTAAAATTAATTGCAAATGAATTTCCACTGAGTTTCTTACGTCAGCTGTTCTTTGATCTGAAACAGTAACTTGCATTAACTGGTAGTAAAATATATGACAATCAAATGTTAAGCACGTCATTTTTTTTATTTAAATGCTAATTTAATTAAAAAGTAATATAGTTAAAAGGATATTTTATTATTAAGCCATATGAACTTTTACATGAAGTCTTTCGATATTTGGGGGCTATAACTAACATACAAAAATGGCTGAACAATTTTGTTTAAAATTAGACATCTAGGAAAAAACGCTGAATAAAAATAAATATATATTTAAATTTTGGAAGAAACTAGTTTTGAGCCTGAGCTATTAGAAACGTCTAAGTTGTCTTAAAATTCGCTTTATACTCGCTAAAGCAGTTTTTTTTATAATTGCTTTTTTTAATGTGACAGTTTCATAAAACTGTAATCAATATACAGATTCATACAAGACCGCATGTATCATCAATTCTTTCACCTATTTATAGGCACTATATCAATCATGTAGGAAAATTAAAAGAAGTTCGAATCTCAAAGAACCATAACCCCATAACTCCGAAATACGTACTACATTCACTTTTCAAACAATTTATCCTAAGAACCGTTCGACAAAACTATTGTTCATAGAAAAACTTGACATCGAAAAAGGCGCTTTAAAAGCACTCTTCTACTAACGGCCCTCTAATGAGATGTGCTTGTTTTTTTTCTTATTCCTATCCACAGTTTCTTTTAAACGAAATGAGTTGATAAAAAATTCAGCCACTCGTTTAAAGTAAGAATTGTTGAATATCTTTCTTTTGTCGTGGGTAAGGTATACTCGAGTTGTCATTTATTATGACGACAGTACTGGCTAATTTGTTTGCGTGAACCGACAAAAACTTGTTCGCTCCTTTTGTGTAACAGAGGAGCTTACTTAAATTTCTCTTTTGATGTTTTGCGTTAATGTGGCAATTGTATTTTATATAAAAGTGACAGAAAAAATACTTTTGGAATTTTTATATACTATAGTAATTATTATCAGTCCAACGTATTCGAATCATATTTTATTAGCACGAAATTAAGGTTTAACATACAAAACTGTAATAGAGGCCATATGTATAGAGAAAAATGTAACTTTGCAACAATTTCTTGATAGTAGATAGAAGTAGATACTAATGTAATACGATATTTTGTTTACTTGATTGTTTTTCTTTTTCAGTTTCACGCTATATGTGTCATATAGCAGGTAGGCAGAGGGAAATTGGAAACTTTGTGGTAAAACAGTTCCGTTTCATGTTTTATGATTTCTGGTGAATCTGAGGCATAGCGTGTTGAGTGGCATAATTCAACGCCACGTTTTACCTTATCATCAGAGGGAAGAAAAGAAGAAATGATAACTATTCATTATAGCGAGTGATAATCGAACTGGCAACCATCGCAATTACATTCAGACGATGTTCCGCTGCGTCACGTCAACTAAAAAACTAAGCGTCCAAAGTAGAACTTATAGAATTAATCTAATACCTGACGACTCTACTATTCTTACTATATACATAACCATTAAAAAAAATACTGGTACAGTATTTTTAAATAACAAAACGTAAACTAAAAAAAATATAAACGTACAGAAAAAAATATTGTATTTCTAAACTCACAAAAACACAATTTACCTCAATGCGCTTTATCCACGCCGTCAGCGGCACCTGCGATAAAATACGATAGATATTAAAAAATATATGTTAGAACAGCAATTTTAATACGCACGTTCGATAGCAATAAAAGCACTTGTGAAATCGTCCCTTGTGAATTGCTTCCAGTTATTCAAATTCTAGTTCAGTTTTTTTACATTTTTTGATTATCTAGATTAGAGGCCTGTCGTGGCGCAGCGGCACGAGCACTGCCTGTAACCGACAGGTTCTGGGTTCGATCCCCAGTCGAGGAAATGAAATATTTAATATTCTCAATTTAAATATTTAATATTTTCATTTCTTCGCTCTGGTAATAAGGCAAAGCGCGGCGTTGAATTCCGCCACTCAACACGCAATGCCTCAAAAATCGGCGGAAAGTGGGGAACGGAAGTGGAACGGAGTGTCTTGACACTAGCTTCCCGGGTTCCCTCTGCCTACCCTGCCTTGTGCGGGATACAGCGTGAAGCTAAAAAAAAAGAGAGTGATTATCTTGTTTTAGTGTCAAGACTCTCTATTTTCCACACTAATCTGAGATATTGCATTTCTAGTGGTGGTACTTATCACCGCAATTTACTCTACCTCATTGATTTTCTCAAGTGGATATCGAATTACTTTACCGTGATGAATGAAGTCATGTTATATGAAAAAAAAATGATAGTACTTTGATATTAAGTAATTTCTTTAATAATTATTAAAATATTTTGATCTTTCTTACTGCTAGTTTATTAACATATTTTAATCTTCCTTACCGTCGCTGCGAACAATGACAACCGAGCTAATACTACTGTCATAGAGCACTTCTTGCCGCCATTCATACTTTTGTAAACACTACACGATGCAGCTTTTATATTTTTGTTCTATAGTGGTCAGTAAAAATAATTATTGATATAAAAAGTTTTAGTTTTACATAATTAAAAATCTTGAGCTTGCGGGCGTATGCACTCATTTGTAGGAAATGAACTACAAACATAAGTTTGTTAACTCTTTAATTTTTAATTTAATTTGTATTGTAAGTTTCCACTGCCTGCAAAACTCTGAACTAGGTGTACTAAAAGTGCCCTAACAGTTTGCCGATACCTAACAGTAAACCGGCGATTTTCACATAAAATGCAGCAAATACGATGCACAAATACTGGTGTCTACTGATTTCGTTATCTTGAAAGCCATTTTTCTACTGTGCTCTCAAAATAATAAAAATATAGAGGTATTGGATAATTATATGATAATTTCAGCTTATCAAGATCATTACCACGCAATCTCTATATAAATGATCTTGAGAAACGAACAGGTGGACAACAAAATTATCATATAAGAGTTGCATTTTTACTTTTTGCGGTACAGAACCCTAAAACATTCTTTCGTCAGTCCAAATATGCTGGGAATTCCAAAGCGCTTTTATTCAGATTTAAGCCATTTGTTAAATGCGACTAATGAAAAGTTCGTTATTGTTCAGAGCGACAGACGCGCTCCGTTTCACCGCGGCGCTGCCCCGAAAAGTACGTGATTTAGTTTATTTTCATATTTCATGACTTTTTACAGTATGTAAAATGGCAGACTTTTATGTCCGAAATGGAAATTTTAAATGGTGTTTTAATTTATACGTTGAATATGATATTTTTTCAGCTTCACGTATCCTGCACATGGCAGGTGGGCACAATGAACTTGGGAACCTAGTGTTACGACACTACGTTACCCACTTTCCAACGATTGAGGCATTGCCTGTTCACTGGCGGAACTCAACGCCGCGCTTTGCCTTGTTACCAGAGCAAAGAAATGAAAGCATTACATATTAATTTAGAAAACAAATTGTTTTATTTCCTCAAGTGGGAATTGAACCTACAACCTGTCACGTTTACAGTTACACGCTTGTTCCCCTGTGCCACAACAAGCCTCATTGAATATGGTATGATGGTAGTTTTTATATTTAAGTTTATATAATATCGTAACTACACCAATGAACAAGAATCTTTTTACATCTTTTATGGAAAAATTGCTTTAACCGTACTGCAATGAGCCTAGAACATCAAGATCCGAAGGCAAAACTTTTACATTTTATTACTCTTGCGCAGTCTAATTTTTAAATAATGAGGTTAGAATTATTTGTTCAACAAAATGAAGGGGACTAGTTTAATGAGAACGTATAGCTCGATACGTACTGATTTATTAGCCGCACCTCCATATAAATTACATAGTGGGTACAATCGTTATTTTATTGATAATATATCTTCAATATACACTAATTATGATAGTAAATACGTGAAGTCCTTGGTCACACGTGTATATCTCACAAAGTATTTTTCTTTTTTAGCCTCTGCTGTCTCCTTAATATTTAAGAGAAGGCAGAGAAAACATAATTCTTTGACAATCGAAAATTAAGAGTCAGCACTAAATATAACACTTCGTTTGTGTTAGCAGAAATAGAAGTAATTCATTACCTGGAGTGGGAATTGAATCCAAAACTTTCGAGCTTACAGTCGCACGCTGTGTTGCTGTGCCATAACGGTGTCTATGAAAGTTTAATTATAAAGTTATTTTTATACTTATTTTGTGTATTTATCTTAAAATAAGTGAATTAAAATCATTGTAAAATAAATCGCAGAGGTGAATATCAATGCTTTGTCTAAAATATCAAATGTATAACAAAACTTATGCACAAACATATCAGTCGCAAAGTAAGCAGAATTTTTCAAGTATTGGAAATATGGTAAAGGTATTATGATATATATGGAACGTGGCATATATCTTAAAAGAAAGACTAAAATCCGGTTGCAAAAGTTGCCTTGAAGTTCTTTATAACAATAAGGTATGTACTTTGCTTTGTAAGATAGCGTACTATACTAAAAGATATTATTAAAATATTATCATGAAGGATCTGTAGTATCTCTACACTAGCGTGTAACTTTTTACACGACACACTTTTGACACTTCAACAAATCCTGCTCGCTTACAGTTACACGCTAGTGTAGAGAGTTGTAGAGAGGTGTAGAGAGTTATGGGTTCGATCCGTAATTTAAATATTTAATATTTTCAAATTATTTTTTTAATAATTTCATGTGCTCTGTTAACAAGGCAGGGGGCGGCTATGAGTCCTGCCACTCAACACGCAATATCTAAAATTCGGCGGAAAGTGGGGAACGAAACGAGGCGTCTTAACACTAGGTTACTAATGGTAAGTAAGTGTCTGTTGACATAATAAATACATAAAATTACCGCCAACGATTTCTTTACTGTCTTGTAAACTACCCTAAATTCTTGAAAAATGAGCTGACTGTGTCTTGTCCTCTGGTGCACGACGCCAGTTTGGGCCTTTAACTTTTTAGTAGACCACGTGGGCGTGGTAGTAAATTTCCAGGAAAATCAAAGATCTTATAGTTTTATTACATCTAAGCATATATGAATATCATTATTAAAAAAAAAAGTAATACCTTGCTTTAAATAAAACCTCTCAAAGACAATCTAATATTGTCAATGAGATCATCGTGACGTCGTAGGACGCCATCTGACTTAACGTTGGATGTGGATTCGATCCCTATATAGGGCAATGATTACGTTTAAGTTATTTTCGTCTCACACTGGCGTTCGTGTAAAATCTAAACATAATCTGCGTAAATAATACTTTTTTAGTTAATTAAAAAAAATACTTCGCTTAATATAATTTTTAAAAGACAGAGGAAATATGATGTTGAGACACTCTGTTCCCACTTAAACACTTCCGTTATTAAGTAAGTATTGTGTGATTAAGAGAATGAGTTGAGTGGCGGAACTCAGCGTCATGCTTTGCTTTATTTTTTAAAGCCACTTGCCAGATCGAAATAATGTAATTATTAAATATTTATTTTCTATGAGTAGGAATCGAAAGTACAATCGACGCGTTTTTAGTCGCACGCTGGTGCTCCTGCATCATGACGATCTCATGGCCTCAAAGCTATACGTAGTATGTAGTTATCAAGAAAATAGCACTATCATTGGTGGCAACAAATCCTGCTCGCTCACAGACGGTTAGATAAGCCGATACGCAGAACTAAAACCAGGATTACGGTACGATCGGATAGGCGTTGAATGTGAAAACAGAACAGTTTCATTTATTGATAAAATTGAATGTTACGCAATAATTTGTACTTGTCAAAACAACCCTACTATATGCGGGCTAGCAGCTTCACTCTGTACCTCGCACATGCAGGGCAGAGGGAATTTGAGAAACTGGTATTAATACACTCCTTTCCATTTCTCATTTTCCGCCAAATTAAAGGCATTACCTTTTAGACGTGTCGTGGAGCATGAACTCGATGAAAAAAGCTAAAGCGCCGCGCTGAGTTCCGCCACTCAACTCGAACTCCTCAAATTGGGCGGAAAGTGGAGAAAGGAACTGAATGCCTCAACAAAACATTTCCAAATTCTCTCTGCCTACCTTTTTCACGAATGGGGTAGAGCGTGAAGCTGAAAAAAAAATATTGTTCCATATGTTTAATACAACGAATAAATCTCACTCTAAGCCTGTACGCCCACAATATCCACCACTAATTAGTCCGTCCATCTGTCGCACATCTCCATCGTTACTACTAATGATTGCTCTGATAATTGGTTATGTGTGTCGGTGGGTTGTAAGGTTTTAAGTATATAAATAAAATTGTTAGTGATGTCTTACTAATATATAAAATGAAAGTGAAACTCTTCAGTATTATAAAAAATATCTCTGTATGTTTTATACCGATATCACGCTTCTATCTAGGCCAAAAAAAATTAAGTATTAAGACACTCTGTTCTCGTTCTGCTCAACCTTTGAGATACTGTGAGTTTATTGACGGAACTCAACGCCGTGATTTGTTTCGTAGACAAGTAATAGTACTAGAGCAACAATAGAATCAATATTAAAGTGAGGAAATAAAAAACATTAATTTCCACAGGCGTGTTTTATTAGTCTTTAACCACCTCTTTGTTTATTCAACAGGAAAAGCTATTTATAGCTAAAAATTTTTTCGAAGCGTAGTACATTCATATCTTAAAAAAATCATCGGCGCAGTCACATGACGTCATTAGCGTTACACATTTATACCGCGTTCACTACTTACCAGTTAATTGATACTTATTAGTTAGTAAAGCTAAGTAAATAGCTGCAGAAAATTTTTTAACTCGCAAAACATTCGTACAAAAATACGTCCAAATTAAACCACAAAACCAAAATTAAAAACGCATTCATTTCTCGCAGCTTGAGTCTCAAAGCGTGCACTCATTCAGCATCAACTCACAAAAAGTTGCAATTTTGCCTCTCATTTAAAAAAAGGAAAAAACTATTTCCCGAGTACACTACGATGGCCCGCGACCTACTTCGGTGCTAAGAATCCTCTAATTAATGAGGTAGCCGTGCCAGCCTTTTCACTGCATTCATATTTAACTATGTGCAGTCTCTACATTTGTTTTTTCTATTAAATAACTAGGTGCCTAATACAATATTGAATAGACACACTTCGATATATCTGTTTGCTTCTTCTGTTGCTCTGTAGAAAAGTTGAAATAATAATAACTAAATATATAGGCAAAATGTATTTACCATATATTTTATTTAAAAGTGATTTTGATTTTCCTCAGAAAACAGTGAAGATCGCAGTATCCCATTTCAGATACTTTTGGGTAAGCCAGGTTAAATAAATACCTGTTTAATTACCTGTTTTTATAATATGTCCATCTTTAGAAGGCGCTTAACAGACTTAAGGGAACTTAATACAAACGAATTATTCACTGTCCCATACTGAGAGGTGTAATAGCGTTTCAGAATCTACTCTCTTAGAACTAAGATGAGTGTTAAATATCACAACAACAATAAAATTTCTAGCAGCGACATTATTCAGGCAGACTTAATAAAGAATGCTGGAGATCACTTCGAGAGAGAATTACACAAAGTAATTTTATAGGTAAAATTGGAATAAAACAAGTATGCCAGAAGAAAGGCGGCCAGTATCTATGCTTAACATAAGAAGAGACGTATTGGAGCACCAAAACTATCGGGCCATTACATGTGAATACTGTGTTGTGCCATTACGTGTGATTACTGTGTGAATACTGTGTTTGTTTATATTCTATTTACCAAATTACAACTAGACAGGGTGATTGGCGCTTTCTTATGTTTTTTCAATATTTTTTTTTTTTTTTTTTATGGAAAAGACAAGGCAAACGAGCGTACGGGTCACCTGATGGTAAGTGATCACCGTCGCCCACGGCCCCGTGTAACACCAGGGG
>DWMZ01001737.1:0-15580 GCA_018249855.1 Eueides tales michaeli
TGGATGGGCACCGGGGCCCGGCATTACCCAATGCGAAACGCAGTGACCAAGGTCACTACTTAACGCCGGTCTTAAATGCCGGGGGTGGTAACAATCCGGTCGAGTCTGCCCATGCGTGTTGTCATTGTTGAAGGGTTCATACATACAAACAATGAAACTTTTCATACTTATCAATTTTCTAAAAATAAGTGAAATACGCATTAACAACAGGATTATTTTCATATTTCTTTTCCTCTTCTTTTGGTATTTCTATATATATGCTATTGGTATCCAATTTTTGCATGAAATAAAAGGTTTTTATTTATCCTACTTATACATGACGGCTTGGATATACCACGAAAAGGCCACGATAACCTTGAGAATTTTCCTTTTTTAATCTTTATTTTTTCTGTTTGTATAAAAATATTAATTTAGTCGCCATTCAGAATATATATATCAAAGGCTATGAATTATTATAGTCTGGCGATCTTTGTGATGAATGAATTGAAAGGTCAGAGTAAAAATTCATTGCTTATTATTTCTTTTTATATAAGAAACGAGAATGAAGAATCGTAAACAATAAAAAATACAGATTATATTAAAATATTTGTTTGTGTATCTTTAAAAAAACTGCTATTATTATGAAAAATGGCTAATTAAATTAAAAAAAATATATGTCACAATTTTTTTGTTCATCGTTCCTTATTGCTTCAAGTGAGAATTTAACTCAAAATCAGTCAAACGCTGGTCGATTTGTCAAATTGACCGTTTGACTGGACAACTGCCTCGCTATACAATTATTTCATACTTATGTATGTATAAGGACACAACGCCTTAAATTCGGCGGAAAGTGGTCGACGGAAGTGCCTTAACAAAAGAACGAAGTATTATGAAGCACTAGGTTCCCAAGTTCCTTCTGCCTACTTTACCATGAGCGGGATACAGCGTGAAGCTCAAGAAGAATAAGATCTATTTGGATCCTTATTGTACGGTATTTACTTAGAAACTCAGCCAAAATACGAACACAAAGGGAAATCGCCAAGGGAATTAATATAATTTGCAAGTTGAACTTGAAGCTGTTTCTTCATTATAATAGTTAGGCATCTTGATATATTCATTAAAGATTGAAGTGCATTATCTAGAGTGAACTACCTATTAATTATTGTATACTAACGTGTACACATATATATTACTAAGAGTATCGTCTATTATAGTGTTAAATTTGTCTGTGTGTTAGCACTAATCTCAGAAACTAGTGCTTCGAATTAAAAAAATGTATCGTCTGGATCGTTCATTTTTTTATAGAAAAGACAAGGTTACCTGATGGTGAGCGATCACGACCAGGTTCCGGCCATTAAGGTGGAGATAGATGCGCTTCTTAAAGGTACCCATGGCATATTGATGGAAATACTGCCGCAGGCCATTCCACAGATGTGTGGCGTGTAGAAGTTAATTCCTAAGAGGTTAACTAGAATATTTACTGTGGAAGGTTAATAGGAACGATGAGTAAAAATAAAATATTTTCCAAAGACGAAGTAGCTTGAGAGCTTTCGGGAGCATTTTCTGCGAATTTTTAGCTTGGACCATTTTTCATTTATTCAAGCGAGTGAAGCCGCAGCTAAAACTCTCTCATTCATATACTTAATCTTACTAATATTGTGAGGAGTATAGCTTCAAATTACAATTTATATATCATGTCAATTCACCACTTAATTTATAAGCTGTGATGTTTGTTGATACATTAGCGTTTTGTATTTTATAGCTTAGAACGGAAGTGACCTATTAAAAGACTATAATATAACCTTCGTTTAATAATCAAAGTATACCTATATTAAACCCTCACGATCCGATAGAACAATGGTGTGATTGTATAAGTGACGTATGTAAATTCGATTTTCACTTGGGGATGTTATTAATATTTTCATTTCTTCACTTTGGTAACGAGGCAGAGTGCATTGAATCTGCCGCTCAACACGCAATGGCAATTCGGCGGAAAATGGAAATTGAAATGGCAATCGTTGAGTTTACAATTTCACGGAGCCTCTGCCCTGTAATTGTCTCAAATCGTACAACGGAGAGAAAAATAAATAATATATGAAAACAATTTAATCCCGCCCCCATAATAGAATCGAGTGCACAACCCAAGAATTTACAGATATTGCCTACTGCACTACAATGGTCGTTTAACTATTATTCTGCTCAATATTAAAACCTCTCAAGTACTTAGTTACAAACTTTGCATAACGATGACGCTTAATCAGTCCCGGCTTTGCTGAAATCCGAAAGCTCAGGTGGCAATAACTTTAATCAATTGAGATCGTTCTTCCAAAAATATTTGCATTTCAAAGGAAAATTAAATTAAAAATAGAACGAGCTAAGAACTAAGAGCTTTTTGATAGATATTTCATAATTAAATGACTCAGTCAGCTTCATGCTGCATCCCGCACATTGCAAGGTAGGCAGAGGGTACTTGGAAATCTAGTGTTAAGACACTCCGTTCCATTTTTGTTCTCCACTTTCCGCCAAATTTGAGGCATCTCGTTTTGAGTGGCGAAACTCAACGCCGCGCTTTTGCCTTATTACCAAAGCGAAGAAGTTAAACATTAAATATTTCAAATTGAAAATGTTAAATATTCCATTTCCTCGAGTGGGGGTCGAACCCACAACCTATCAGTTACAGTCACACGCTTGTGCCGCTGCACCACGATAGCTGCCTCTTCATAATAAAATGCTAGTATTATTTGTACATTAGACTATTGTGGCAAAGTATCACAGCGTCTGAGTTTAAATGCAATAATTATAGGTTAAATTCTGTCTATAGAAACTATATTGTTTTCATATTCTCGCTATTGTACCTTGTCAAACTTCACTCAGCAGGTAAGGTCTTGAACGGAGTGTTTTGACAGTAGTTTGTAAAACATATGATAGAGAGGGACCCCTAGCGAAGCGTTGCCTACTTTAACTATACAATAATTTATTTATTCAGCCGCACATCTCTGAATGGGGAGTTGGGAGCCAACTGTTATGATAATCCGTTTGTAAAAACTCACTTCCCGCCAAATTTGAGGTATTGCGTGTTGAGTGGCAGATCTCAACGCCGCGCTTTGCCTTTTCACCAGAACGAAGAAATGAAAACATTAATTATTTATTTATTATTTATTTAATACTGTTTAAGTGTATTTAGAAAACTTATTCAATAATAGATTATTTTTACTTACTTTTCCCACAATAAAATTCGTTTTTAATAAAAAAATATTTCACTATATCATAACTATGTGGAGAAAACGCGCGTTTAACCCATAAAAATCTTGATACGCATTCAACCTTAACCCAACGCTTTCCACAACCTCCCATTTCTTCTAATATGCAAGTATATATAGTTACGAGTACGTCCCTGTTCACAAATTCCCATTGAATTTCGAGCAACTGTAAGTGTCATGGTGAAACTGCGGTATGCCGTTAGAGGGATTTTTTATAAGTAGTTTCACGCTGTATCCCGTACATGGCAGGGTAGGCAGAGGGAACTTCGGAACCTTTAGTGTTAAAATATTCCGAATTTGAGAAGAAATGAAAGTATTAAATATTTAAATTGAAATGATTAAATATTTTATTTCCTCGAATGGGGATCGAACCCGCAACCTGTCGTTTACAGTCACACGCTTGGCCTCTCATTTTCATAAGTATTTCATAGAATTTAAGTTAAAAGGCTAACTTTTTCCTTTTCAAAAAAGAGAATAATGCTGTTAACCTTAACAAAAAAAAAACATTTTTTAATCCATTTAACGACACCGGGTGAATAGGGAAGAGGGTACTCAGTGCCTCAAGAGTGCAAGCACTACATAGCTACTTAAAAGGATTTCGTCGGCAGCAAGAATCCCCTGCGGGTCTCCTCAGCCCGAGGCCGCTTACATCTAGGTAAGTCTATAAACTAACTTCCAAAATTACACTAACCGATAACTTTAACACGTCCCTATATTGACTTTACTAGATTAAGATAAACGCACATGTGTCATTCTGTAAATTTGGAGCAAATTTACAAAGCCTATGGGGATTGTGGTTTATAAAATAATTATTGTAACGTAAACTATAATGTTGAGAAAGTTTTTACTAGATGTAATTTTTCTGGCATCAAATACTTTTTTAAGGCCTGCCGTTGCGCAGTGAAACGGGCGTGCGGCATTAAACACGGCAGGTTAAGTTCGATACCCACTCTAGAAAATGAAATAACTAAATATTTTCATTTTCTTTGCTGTAGTAACGGAATTCAACGAAAATTCAGCCTGCCAGCAATATCTCCGATTTGACGGAAAGCAGAGAGTGTCTTCACGCTGTCTACCTAGTGGGGTAGAGCCAGACTGAACGGAGCGCCGGTCTCAGCATTCCTCTTTCACCTCGTCCACTGTCATCAACCTCTTCATACATGCCCTCCGGAGAGACCTCATGCTTTTTACGTTACCCTCCTCCGGTATCATAGATACTGCGTTTTAATAGATCAATCAAAGTCTTCCATTAACTCTCTTACCACTCACCTTTCAAAACAAGAGAAGGAAAGAATTTTTTTCCGATCAGGAATCAATATATCGCTACGGCCTCAGACGTATACCGATACTGTGTAATGTTATACCAATAATTAGTTACGATCGCAAGTTGGCCATCTTATCAATGTGTACACAGGGCCCAATAGATTATGTCTATAATAATTAACTATATTTACTATCGACTAGACCGTGTTATCTCATCGTCATAGTAATTTGTTATATGTTAGCACTTATGAAGTTTCTAGAGTTGAATATTAGTCAAGAAGTGTCAAAAAACTTTATTTGAAGTAGAAAAACAAAATCTTTACATTTATCGTTTCAAACTCTGGTTAGGAGACATAGCACAGCGTTTTTCGACACACAGTGTCTCGAAAATTTGGTGGAAAGTGGGGAACAGAGCATTTTAATTCAGTAAAAAGGAATCAGAAATGTTATAAGGGAAATGAATAGTCTTGATACTAGATTGCCGGGTCCCTTTGCCTAATCTACTGTATGCGGAATACAGTGTGTAGCTAAAAATAAATATATAAATCTGACTCTGCAAGTACAGTATAAGAATAATCCGATCATCTATCAAACTCGTTAATCAATCAATGCAGCTTCATGCTTTATCACGCACGTAGCAAGGTAGGCAGAGAGACCATGGGAACCTGAGATTAAAACTCTCCGTTCCCATAAAGACACTTCCGTAAGTGGTTCATCTTCCACCGCCACGCAATACCGTTCACATGAAGCCGTTTAGTGGCGGCACTCAACGCCGCGCTTTGCTTCATTTATCTCTTTTATGCTATATATTATAAAATATATGTTCGTTTTTATTTTAATTCTTGAAAAGTACATCGTATACAATTGAGAGTGAGATGATATTTTTACGTGACTCCAGAGATAACCTGTAGCAAATAAATATCAACAATCTATTTTATTACACACCGACCGATATCGAAATTTTAACTGGTTTTAGTTAGGGCTGCTACAGTCCGGGAGGAAAAAATTAACAAAAACTTGTGTTCTTATGCATTTAAATGGCTCGCGGAAATGAGATATCCGTTCGTACGTTTCATTTCTTTACAGTGGTAACAAGTCATAGGGCGGATGTTGAGTTCCGCCACTTTTACATATATGTATGCCTCCTGGCGGAAAATTGAATTGAATTGAATGGAGTGTCTGAGCACTAGATTCCTAAAATCCCTCTACCTACCCTGCCATGGGCGGTATATCGCATGACGCTGAAAAAAATCTTATTTACTTTTATGACTTACCAACCCTAACTATTGACTTATACCCCAAAAGGGTCATGTGGGGACTCCAACATATGTTTTATATGAATTTCTACTTCCGATATAAACTGAACAAATCCTCTACTCCAGAACACAATCTCTATAATAAATATTAATATGGTGAAAGCTATGTAAAATTATGCCATAATTCTTTAAACAACTCCTACATACATACCTAAAGGTCGATGTGATACATAGGGAAAACATACAGTATAGCCATATTTTCAACGGAGGGAATGGTTATTCATATCCTTGCTATTTAGACAACCCGCGGCGTTAAGTTTCGCCAATTAACACACTACGTTTCGAAAATTAGGAGAGAAAGTGGAGAACGGTGTCTTAACACTAGCATCCCTCAGCCTACACTGCAATGCAAGAAACGCCTGTCGCTTTTTGCTTACATATTCAACTTAATCATTAAAAAAGATATAATTGAGATATAATTGAAGCCTATAGTAGCGCAGGGGCACAAGCATGTGAATGTGAATGTAAATTTGGCAAATTATGGGTTCGATCTCCGCTCGCAGAAATTAAATATTTGATATTTTCAAATTAAATATTTCATATTTTTCTTTCCTTAGCAACGAAGCAAAGTGTGGAATTTTTTGTCACTCAACACGCAATGCCTCAATTTTAAATTAAGTATTTTTCTTTCCTAAGTGTGGAATAACACTTTAAAAATAGTAAAAATATTTAATAAATAGCATTCTCTCTTGCCAAACGATAATTCTAATTATCTTTGGGTAGCGGAAATTTGTAAAAATCTCCCTACAGAGATGCTAACAACATAAATAAGCTGTAACAAACGTATAAAAATTTCGATGGAGCTTGGTGAGAACGAATGGCTTAGTGGTCAGAGCGCTTGGACGAATTCCAAGAGGCGCGGGTTCAAATCCTGCTTCGTTCAAATTTTTATACGTTTTTAAATTTAGTATTTTTCTTTTCTAAGTGTGGAATAACACTTTAAAAATAGTAAAAATAAAGAAAATACTAAATTTAAAATCATATGAAATATTGAACAGATTGATTTTAGCAGAATTTGAACCCGCGCCGCGTCCAGACGCTCTAACCAATTAAGCGATACGTTCTTATCAAGCTACGTCGAAATTCTTATACGCTTGTTAAAATTTATTTTTCTACACTTTTAAATTTTGTATGATGATAAATTGTTAGACGCTCAAAAATGTAACTTTTTAATTTTAACTAAAATTATTTGACTTTTAACTTTACAGTAAGACGCTGTTCTAATGCGCTGTTAAGGTCTATCATTTTATACTTGACTAGGATTTCCTTCGCGGCTTCGACAACTCAATATTAATGCTATAGAATGCTACGGAATACTATAGAATGCTATAGAATGCTCTATTTTATAAGTGAAGCTATAACTTTAATCGGTACACTTTAATTTATTTGTTTTAAGCATATAAAAGTATAAACCTTCTCTCTTTTTAATACTAGTAGGTACTAATTACAAAAATGAACAATCAATATAAAATCTTAAGAGACGTAGGTACAAATCCCTTGAATAAATCGTCCCACATACCCGTATAATCATTTGCAATGCCTTGTATAACATTAAACACTATTATTTCATTATGGACTCGTTTACGTCATGTTTAAATGAGATATGGCTTCTATACTACCCTCGCTATCATTTAGTTTTATCTGAGAATAGGTATTTCATATTCAGCCTTATATGTCATTGAATGGCGAAACTCAACGCCGCTTTTTGAGTTACAAGGAAATACAAAAAGACCCGAGTGGTATTTAAATCCACAATAAACCATCATTGTGGTTCCAAATACCACTTGGGTCACATATAAATAATTATATATATTTTAAAACGGTTGAGACCATGATGGTCTCAATCATTTTAAAATATATATAACTGTTTGGCGTAAAGTTAACAAAGACGCCACAGTTCATGTGTTTGATTCCCATTAGAGGAAATTAAATATTTTTTATTTTAATTTTTTCTATTTGGTAACAAGGCGTCGAGTTCCAACACTCATCAGGCAATGCCTCACGGGGTTCCCTTCCCTGCCTTCTACTAACATGCGCGTGATATTGCATGAAACTGGAAAAAAACTTACATTTTTTTCTAAAAAGGCCAATGAAATTCTCGCATAAGTAATAAACATTTTAATGTTTATAGACAAAGAACATTCCCTTAAATTATAATATAAAATAAAATTTTGTATAATATATAAATATATAAGAACGTAAAAATAATAGGCACAATGAAAATTTCATATCGTTAATTACAGAAAAATGAACAAAGACCATAAAATGAACAGGAATCAGGAACTTGGAGCGTAAAAAAGAACAGATTCTTTAAAATTAGCATATTGTTCATTGTCGTTCGCAAAATAGAACACTTCGGAACTTTCCTATTAGAGACGCGCCCGCAGCTACGACCGTGGCTTCGCCCGCTTGATTTACGTTATTTTATTTAATCTTAATTACTTTCAAGTTCAATAACATTATCATTTTTAAGACAATATCTATACAAAAATTATGTAGCAAATTTACCGAATTATACAGTTAAAATTAACATTACTTTCTTTATTTATTAGCCGATAAAATAAAAACAACGCAAGATGTTGAGGGCAAGTTGCCAAAATATAATAGTGAAAACTGCATTTAAATTGGGTTAGCTGTTTTCAAGATCAGCGCGTACAAACGCACAGACAAACACACGTCTCCTGCAATATTTTTTTAAATATATCTTTCATGTACAGGCAGTAACACTATATACATCATATAAAAACGGGCAAATAAACCAGCAAAAAATCACTTTTCCTCATATATTCGATTATCCGGATTTTCCATTATCCCACTGCCTAACAATAACAACCAGTCTGGTAAGTCCAATTTCTATTGTAATAATAATAAGCGCTAATTCATTCCATTAAGCATGTTATTGTAGACGCGGTGGTAATTGGTTCGATTCCCGCTTAAAGTAGTAATAAAGATGTTTTCAGTTTTGGTCTTTTTCAGCGTTATTTTAAGCCACTCAACACAAAATATCTCGAAATTTAAACTAATATGGTGAACGAAGTGTCTTAAAATCAATCTGCTTGCCCTGCTAATTTACTTTGATTTATTTTGAGTTGTAATTTTATATATTCAGGTATGATAAATGGATTTTTAAGGATCACGCCTCAATTTTAAACAAGAAAGAAAGAACTTTATTTTCCAAATTTATAAAGCTCTAGTAGGTTATGAATTGTTTATTTTATTTCCTTGCGGGAACACAGAGCATAAAATGTAAGTGTATATATATGCATATTTTTCTAGATAAGCTAAAAATACTTAACGATCCAAGGCAATCCGATTCAACAAGCAATGTTTCCAGAATCCAGCAGAAACGGAACCAAAGTGTCATAATAAGAACAGATTGCCTTAACATTAGGTTAACAGGTTCCCTCTACTTACCCTCTTAGAATAATGTCAAAAAAATAAACCAATCATCCACTTCAATTTCATTGTTATGCATATAAATATAAAATTTTCAGTATATTTTAAAATTAAACTTGAAATTGTTGCAGCAAAATAAGATTAATTTTCTTTATATAGCATCGAGATTGTGAGAAGACTGATGCAATGAAGATACGAATGTAATATATAGGGAAATTTTGTTATACACTTTGCATTTTTAAAGTTTAAAATATTCTCATTCTTTTATTTTAAAAAGCTGTAGTTCTAAATTTCTGTCGTGATGTAGTGGACTCGAATTCCATTCAAAAGAATGATTATAATTTATACTAGCAACCTGCTCGCAGCTTCGCTCGCTTGAACTAACCCACTCAGCTTCACGCTGTATCCCGCACATGGCAGGGTAGGCAGAGGGAGCTTGAGAACCTAGTGTTAAGATACTCCGTTCCACATCCATACCCTGATTTCTGCCGAATTTGAGGCATTGCGTGTTGAGTGGCGGAACTTACCTAATTACCAGAGTATATAAATGAAACATTAAATATTTAAATTAAAAATATTAAATATTTCATTTCATCGAGTGAGAATCGAACCCACAACCTGTCGGTTACAGTCACACGCTTGCGCCGCTGCGCCACGATAGGCCTCTACTAAACTCGCTTGAACTAAACAATGATTTATTTTAATAGTTTGAATCTGAAAAAAAAATTAAACAGAATTTTCATCGAGAAACTGCCTGATGCTTTAAGGCCTGTCGAGGCGATGACGAAGCTTGCGACTGTACTCGCGACAGGTTGTGGCTTCAACCACTTGTAACGAGACAAAGCGCGGCGTTGGACTCCGCCACTCTACACTCAGTACCTTAAGAATTTGACGAAAAGCTGGGGAACGGAAGTAAGAACGAAGTGTTTTACCGCTGTAGTTCTAAATTTCTGTCGTGATGTAGTGGACTCGAATTCCATTCAAAAGAATGATTATAATTTATACTAGCAACCTGCTCGCAGCTTCGCTCGCTTGAACTAACCCACTCAGCTTCACGCTGTATCCCGCACATGGCAGGGTAGGCAGAGGGAGCTTGAGAACCTAGTGTTAAGATACTCCGTTCCACTTCCATACCCTGATTTCTGCCGAATTTGAGGCATTGCGTGTTGAGTGGCGGAACTTACCTAATTACCAGAGTGTAGAAACGAAACATTAAATATTTAAATTAAAAATATTAAATATTTCATTTCATCGAGTGGGAATCGAACCCACAACCTGTTACAGTCACTCGCTTGCGCCGCTGCGCCACGACAGGCCTCTACTAAACTCGCTTGAACTAAACAGTGATTTATTTTATCACCTGAATCCTAAAAAAAATTAAACAGAATTTTTATCGAGAAACTTAAGGCCTGATGCTTTAAGGCCTGTCGGACGATGTCGAAGCTTGCGACTGTACTCGCGACAGGTTGTGGCTTCAACCACTCGTAACGAGGCAAATCGCGGCGTTGGACTCTGCCACTCTACACTCAATACCTTAAGAATTTGACGAAAAGTTGGGGAACGAAAGTAGGAACGAAGTGTTTTACCGCTAGTTGATAGAGGTTATAGGCTCTAGGTTATATTCATATCATGATTAGGAAAACGACTTGAGCTGTAACTGGGGTTGTTTCTGGAGATGTTTTTTGGGTAATTCTAAATACATGTTTAATAATTTTAAAAAATATATAAAATCTTAACACTAGGTTCCCGAGTTCCCCCTGACGTGTTAGGGATACTGTGTGAAAAAAGAATTAAATTATTTAGTACGTAAATTAAAATATGGTAACAATAGAAAACAAAATGAGAGAGAAAATACAAAAAAACAAGGGCTTAACTAAAAAAAAGTTGATTTGTTTAATTTGGTTGGGCGGAGAGGCTTAGCGGAGCTCGATCACAACATGGAAGCGGTATTTCGTACTTAAAGGGGCGCCTTAAATCTGTTATCTGCACCTGGGCCGCAGCCCTAAGTACTGTTCTGAGCTCGTCATCATGCAACGCGATAGAATATGCAAGCGCACGATGAAATCAGGAAGTACAAAATAATCTCATGTCTTTTTTAACTATTGTAATGATATTTTATTTTATTACATAGATCTATAAAAATGTTAACGTGTAGATTTGAACCCTTTCTCATCTACCTACGATGAAATTCTTATATACCGGTTACAAAAATCAATAAATATCTACAAAATTTATGAAACATTCTATATATACGTAAACATTCATATATGTAATTATTTATTATTGTTTTGTTTAATTTTTATTCTTGTCGACCCAAAGGAAACATAATACTTTAAAATTTGACTGACCCATATATGCTATGTAAAAGAAACATATTCTTTACTAATCATATTATATGACAATATATGAGCATCGACAATTGTTCCACCTTAATGCAAAAACTACTGAACAGATTTAGATGGAATTAACCATCACAATAACATATAAACTGCAGTTATATATTGTCAGTTTAGGACCTCATCAAAAGCTACAACTATAGCCCAGGAAATGTGCACAAAAATCTTTGTCCATACTGCAAAAGAGATAGCCGATCTGTTAGGCGCTCACTTTGTCTCAAAATGATCGAAAAACATTGCAGCCGACCTACCCGCGGAGTCAGAGCTGTGCCTGCCGGTAAATTCAATAAAATCTGTTAGGTAAGCTTGATCTTCTTTGGACATCCGCAAGTCAAGTGGCCAAGATAGCATCTCTTCTCTAGTGCTCCATTCATGTTCTCTTGACTTACGATGCTAATGTGTCTACTTCGGCACTTACTCAGTCGGCGTAGTTCTAGACTCGTGGTAGTCAGCTCTTATCTACCTGATCCTGAAAAAAATGCGATGCTTCCAATCCAACTAACTACAGGTCTCCAATATCACCTTGCTTCGTTTGATTGCATTGCACAACGAACAGCCGTTCGAATCGTTGGGAACCAAATGATCTGTAATTGACACTTTGATTTTGCATAGAGTGGGTATCTTCGCTATGTTCTCTACCGTATTTATCACCGAAAGTCCTTTAGAGAACTGCTTGATTTGGTACTGCCTCCGAACTTTCTAACTAAAAGTACGTCAAATGCTGAAATACAATACTCACCATCTGGATACGTGACACTTTACTACTAGTTGGTTTTGTAGAAAATTCCTTCCACGCGCCACACATCTGTGAAATGAACTACCTGCGGCATTATTTCCAGGTCGATACGACCTGGATGGACCTTCAAATGGCGCATCAATTTCCATCTCAAAGGCCGGGAACGCACCTGTAACCTCTAGTGTTACACCAAGCCGTGGGCGACGGTGATTACGCACTATCAAGCAACTAATGCTCGCTTGCTTAATTTTTTCCATATAAAAATCAACTATAATATTTAAACGGGCGAAGCCAGTGGGTCGTCTGTACAAATATACATACATAAATACGTGGGTGTGGTGTAATTGTAAACAGCTTTACCCCACACAAGCCACAACGTGGAAGCCGTATGCACATTAATATCACAGTCTCTAACTTAATATGCGTTAGTTACAACATAGTACCTATTACTAATATAATAACTTATGTAAACTAAATTAAGCTAATTAAATGATACGTTAGATAAGCCTTATTAATAATAGATATACGCTGTATACTGTATAAAGCAGAGGGAACCTAAAACCTTCCATAGAAGGCGACATTCGACGTCCGATAAGCACATTCCGTTCCCCACCCACCGACTGGTGGTGGTCGAGAGAATATGGAACTACTGCTACGTTATGGTTATGGAACTGCTACTACGTTATTCTATAATAAAAATTAAGCATTTGCTACTTGTTATATATAATGATTCTATAATGACTAAGAATTTAGAATTAATAACGTAATGAATTTAGACCTGTCGTGGTGCAGCGGCACAAGCGTGTGACTGTAACCAACAGGTTCTGGGTTCGATCACCAGTCAAGAAAATGAAATATACAATATTTTCATTTTAAATAATTAATGTTTCATTTCTTCGCTCTGGTAATAAGGCAAAGCGCGGCGTTGAGTTCCGCCACTCAACACGCAAAGCCTCAAATTTGGCGAAAAGTGGTGAACGGAAGTGGAACGAAGTGTCTTATCACTTGTTCCCGGGTTCCAACTGCCAACCCTGCCATGTTCGGAATACAGCGTGAAGCTAAAAAAAAATTAGAATTTGATATTAACATTTATTATATTTATGAGTAAAAGTAAGACTGTAAACAAGATTCGAAGAAATGAAATACTTGTTCGCTCTGGTAAAGGACGACGTTGAGTTCCGCCACTCAACACGTAATGCCTCAAATTCGGTGGAATATATGGAAGGGAATGGTATCAACGGAAATGAAGTATCTTAAAACTAGGTTCCCAGGTTCCTTTTGCGTACCCTATATATATAAGTTCCCAGGTTTCCTTTGCTTACCCTATATACTCATGTGCGGGATACAGCGTGAAGCTAAAATGAAATGTATATTTATAAATTATACTAAATTACTTACTAACGAACTACCGCAAATTTAGATTACTGGACCGACAAAATTGAAATTCTTCATTAAATCCTGGATAAATCATTTTAAATTTGTCGCAAAATACTTTTATTTATAATCAAAATACGCTTTCAATTTTCACATTTCCTTCCTTGTATACAATATAAAGGATTTGGTTGGTATTTTACTTCAAAAAAAGATATCGTTGAGATGCTAAGTTGATCTTTTCTTTATTATTTCTAATACACCTAGATCAGTATAGGCATAGGCAGTCAAATATCAGAACATTTCGTCCCCATTTTCTTTTGATTTTTTATTAAAATCTCTCGTATCCTGGTTCCTTAGGGTTCCGTACCATACACCATAAAATCCACATAAAAATCACGTTTTCTTTTATTGGTGTTTTCTTCTTTTTCCTTTTAAATATTTTCTTGTTACAGTGGCAACAGATCACCTGGGATTTTTTTAACTGTCAAACTATTCTTGATCATTTATGAGATGCAGCCTGACGATGACTTGTAGAGTTTTTTAGCAAAAAGGTCCCAAAAAGATTTTTTGGGTACAGTTTGGCCCAAGGAAGGGAGGTAGAGGTATGAAAGAACCCTAAAAAGGAAAAACTATAAAAATTATATAATGTATAGTTCAAATTTAATATAAATCTCTATCACATTTTATGTCACATTTAATCTATGTGACTTGACAAATTCTAAGCGCACAAGGTAACTCTGAAGTAGGACCAGCTAATTATTGTAATGTAATATAGACTTGCCTCTTTCGATAAACGGTCACAAAAATCAACTCAAGACAACCAATAAATCCTGAGATTAGCGCATTTAACCTCCAAACTCTTCGACTTCTATATCAAAAATATTAATTTCATACAAACATGAATGGTAATTCTTAAGATTATTACCAAAAATATTCTCATATTTCGAAACGCTACAAGTTAACTCAAGTATATTCCTGCAATAGGATCAATAGTGACTGTCGCATTGAACAGCTAACGCCTCCCGACTGTGACTACGTGCCTAGCTTATATAATGTGTTCAGTTTTTTTGCTTCACAGCCCGCTGATAGCTGGATAGGCAGAGGGAACGTGGAAACCTAGTGTTTAGGCACTCCGTTCCCGTTATGACACTTTCGTTACCAACTATCCACCACATTTTTGAAGATTACGTTTTGAGTAGAGAAACTAGATGCCGCGAATAAATAAAGCCATTTGCGGCTTCGCCCGCATGAATAACACTATTTTGTGAACTAATCTCAATTACTTTCTTGTTATAATTAAAATGTCACCTTTGATAAAAAAATGTAGTAATTTTATCAAGCTCATTATTTTAAATGTACGTAGCTTTTTTATTTATCAACTGATTTAAATAAAACAAACACTATATATTGAAGAAAGGTTGCCAAAATGTAATACTGAAATTCACTTAAATCTGGTTAGCCATTTCTAAAATTGGTGGGTACAAACGTCAGACAAGGCAAAGTAGGCAAAGGGAACCTGGGGACCTAGTGTTAAGACACTCCGTTCCTTTCCCCACTTTCGGTCGAATTTGATGCATTGCATGTTAATTGGCGGAACCCAACACCACGCTTAGCCTTATCACTAAAGCGAAAAGATGACAATATTACTTGTAAATATTTCGAGTGTAATCGAGCCCACAACCTGTCGCGTTTACAATCGCGCCTTGTACCTGTGTGCCACGACAGGCCTCTATTTATATATATATATATATATATATATATATATATATATATATATATATATATATATATATATATATATATATATATATATATATATATATCTATCTATATATAGATATATATCTATATATAAATAAC
>DWMZ01001738.1:0-15580 GCA_018249855.1 Eueides tales michaeli
ATATATATATATATATATATATATATATATATATATATATATATATATATATATATATATATATATATATATATATATATATATATATATATATATATATATATATATATATATGTATGTATGTATAAACGTTTAATATATTTAAGTTTATTAATATACAAAAACAGTTTCATGATTATTTAATACGTATTCCTAAAATATTAATTTTAGAAGAATAGATCTAAGGCCTTTAAAGAGGCAATCACATAATTTGCCTACACCTAATTTTGAATACTTGGGTTATTTTTAACATGTACAATTTAAAATTATTCTAAATGTTTAATTTAATTAAGAGAATTAATCAAATTATGTTCGTAATAAATAAGTTATATATTTAAATTTAAAAACATTTAAAAATTTGAACGAAGCTCTGACCAAATAAGCCATTCGTTCTCACCGAGCTCCGTCGAAATTCTTATACGCTTGTTAAGACTTATTTATGATGTTAGCATCTCTGTAGGGAGATTTTTACAAATTTCCGCTACCCAAAGACAATTCGTAAGAATTATCGTTTGGCAAGGGAGAATGCTATTTATTAAATATTTTTACTATTTTTAAAGTGCTATTCCATATTTAGGAAGCGCGGGTTAAAATCCTGCTTTGTTCAAATTTTTATATGCTTTTAAATTTAATGTTTTTCTTTCTTTTAAGTGTGGAGTAACACTTTAAAAATAGTAAAAATGTTATTATATATATTTGATTAGCAAAGGACTTTGCTAATCAAATTTACAACATATTTATTCTATCCTATAGTCACTTGTAGGGGAAATTAACTAAATTGTCTTATGCACGTGGAACATTAAAATACATAACACTTCCCACAAATGGTGATCGAACTAACACTTATCGAGTTTACAGCTAAATGACGAAATAGGACTGCGCCATATATCTTTAAAAATCATAATCATATCACCGTAATCATTTCACAACAATTATTTTTTTTATTTAAATTTTCCTTATATCTTATACATGGAAAATATTTTTTTAATACATAGTTATTACTTTTAAAATATACACATGCTGTAAGTTATGTTTTAAATGATTTAAATCCTTAATAAGGTATGATTTAAGTGGGAACAGTGTGTCTTAACACTAGGTTCACAAAATCCTAATTAGAGTGTGAAGCAGAAAAAAAAGAAAAAAATATTAGTTTTGAAATATATATATTTAACATTGAAGAATAAAATAAAAACAGCACAGTATTTCAACCCACTGTGTGAAATAGATCAAAAATCAATCGTTTTAGTACTCTTATTGTCGTAATATATTGTCCATACGTTCTAAAATATATTCATACTAATAAAATAAAAAAAGATTGAAGTATAATTCTCATATAATGTTAATAAGAATTTTATAAGCTGAGTTCTGACTGTATAAAAATCTCTCCTGAGCAGAAATTGAACCTGCAACCATCTTACAGACAAAGTATGTTCATTAAACTACAATTACCTCAATATGGCCCTTTTTTTAAAATTTCGAATTAAATTATTATTACAATTTTTCTAATCGAACATTTATATATAATTACGTAAAGCAAAAATGTTGTATAAATTCCCATAATTTCATTTTTTGTTATAAAGATGGTAAAATATTTTTTTAAAAAAGTGTACAAAGAAAATATTTAAATAATGAAATAAATGTAACACTCTGCAATGTAACTATTAAATTGATTTACACTTTATCTAAAGTGACATATTCGTTACCATGGCAACGCGTCTTGTACGTCAATTCGTCCTCTACACCGAGGCCTGTCGCGACAGGTTGTGGGTTCGATCCCACTCGAAGAAATCAATTATTTCATGTTTTCATTTCCTCGCTCTGGTAACAAGGCGAAGCGCGGCGTTGAGTTCCGCCACTCAATTTGTAATACTTCAAGTTCGGCAAAGGAGAGATCGGAACGGAGTGTCTTAACACTAGGTTCCCAAGTTCCAGATTAGATAATTCATAATATTATATTTATAAAAAAAAAACAATATATTTTATAAAACAACGTTCTATGATATTACAACAATTAGACCTTATGCTTTTACAATTTACAAGACTAAGAGCTACCTAACAAAACTAAAATTCATGCAACTTCAAAGTTACATGTTCAAATCCCTTTTCATACTTAAATCAATAAAAAATACACTTCAATATGTTTATTTAAATTAACTAAATTGTACTTATCCTATAAATGTGTTTTTGTATCCACAAATTTCATTTGATACCAGTGAGGGGAGGGGAGGGGGAGGGTATTCCCCCCACCCTGGTGTTTATTTTCACGCAAAAATACTATACTGATTTAGATAAAACTATAGTAATACAGCTATACATCAGAATAAAACACGATATAAAATATATATATATATATATATATATATATATATATATATATATATATATATATATATATATATATATATATATGTATGTATGTATATATATACGAATATAGTTATCGTTTAAATTTTAAATTCACAGGTTCAAATCTCTTCCAAATCAAAATAAAAAAAAAAACACTTTAATGTTAAGTTTATTTAATTAATTATTTTATTATTACGACGTTAATATTTCACCATTACGTAAAAAAGGTAATAAACTTATATAACCATATAGATATATATATGTATATATCATTCTATTAAAATTTAAAATTCACAGGTTCAAATCCAAATCAAAATAAAAAAAAAACACAAAAAAGTAACTTTAATATTAAGTTTATTTAATTAATTTATTTATGAACGATCACTGAAAGTCAGTACACACAATATTCCACAATTAAGTGGAATATTATCGCATATATCATTGTTTCCCCCGTTTTCCCGGCGGTTTCTGCAGTTGGAAACCAGAATCGTTCTGGGTTGTCGAACCGAATGACAGATTGGTTGTGTTTAATGTTGGTTGCGGTTGTGGTTGCCAGTTGGAACCTGAACAAAAAAAAACAATTATTAAATATCTCAATAAACTAAATGAGAATAAATGAGGTGACGTAGGGAAACAAGCGTGTCTGTAAATGTTGTGACATTGACAGTCAAGGAAATTACATATTTAATGTTGGGTGGCGACAAAATTAAAATATTATTTTTTAATTTAACTTCAACGAATGGAAATCGAATCCGCAACCTGTGGCTTAGTCACACGCTTGTGTTTGCGCCACGGCAGGACTTACAAAAATTACCTGTGGTATCACCAGTGGGGAAAGAAGACAGCGTGCTGCCGACATACGAGAACGGTGTTGGTCCGGCCAATTGCTGAATGTTCACTGTTACAAACAAATATTTTAAAATTTTAATATATCTACTAAATAGATTACGAGACAGAAAAAACACTTACTACAAACGAATATAAATTTAAAAAAGCGTATAAAAATTTGAGAATCGCGAGCTTTGAACCCGCGCCTCTTGAACTTGTTTATGTTGTTAGCATCTCTGTAGGGGAGGTTTTTACTAATTTCCACTGCTCAAAAGCAATTCGTTAGGATTTTGAAATTAGTGTTTATCTTTCCTAAGTGTGGAATAACTCTTCAAAAATTTACAAAAAAACTTCACAAACAACTTCTAAGTTCCATTTCACAAATGCTTTTATACTAAATTTAAAAACGTATAAGATACAGGAAATTTATTAAAATCTCTTTACAGAGATGCTAACAACATAAATAAGTTGTAACAAGCGTATAAAAATTTCGACGAGCTTGGTGAGAACGAATGGCTTAGTTGGTCAGAGCGCTTGGACGGATTCCAAGAGGCGCAGGTTCAAATCCTGCTTCGTTCAAATTTTTATACGTTTTTGAACTTAGCATCTTTCTTTCCTAAGTGCGGGATAACACTTTAAAAATAGTAAAAAAAGCTTTTATAAATAAGTTTTAGAAAAGCCAGAGCAGACTTATATTTAAGACTTTAAAAGAGAAAAAAAAAATGCTAGTGTACTAGATACCGTTCTCTACTTTTCGCCCCATATTAAGAGACATTGCGGATTTCGTGTCGGAACTCAACGCCGCGACGCCTCGTTACCCCAGAGCGAAAATAAAATACCCCAAATAGGAACCCTACAACCGTCGGGTACACAAGCTGTACAACAACAGTCTAAATAATAAACAAATTGAAATTACTATAGTAATTTAATTTATAAGTAAAAAAAGATATTACAAATCGAAAGCAGGCGATCCACTCGATTTCAAATAAAAATATTTTCATGTCTTCGCTCTGGTAACAAGGTAAAGCGCGGCGTTCAGTTCCGCCACTCAACACGCAATGCATCAAAATTCGACGGAATGTGGGTAACGGAACGGAGTGTATTACCACTTAGGTTCCCAAGTTCCCCTCTGTCTACCCCGCCATGTGCGGTATACAGCGTGAAGCATAGTAAGTGAGTGAGTGAAATACCTAAAGCAGCCCTAGGATCTGTTAGTACAGCACTGCTTAAATTAATCTCCGAAGTGTTTGCCGACTTAATTTTCTTCTTAGTGCCTTCTGTATCATGGAGTATTTGGTCTAAGCTTGCGTTGGCTGAAAATTGAAAAACATCATTGTTTTATTTTTTTTATTTAATTAATAAAATACTTTGTAAATTATAACAATTATGCATTTTATGGCGTTAAAAAGTTTAAATCAAATGAAAAAATAAATTTTAATTTTTTAAAGTAGTTCATAGGTGTCTTCGTAAATGTTCTATTATTGAATGTCTTTATAAATGCACAAATAATATTGTAACGACATACAAACTCAATAAAAATATCGTATTAAAAGGAGCCACAGGCGAATTGAGGTTTGTCACAACAAGCGCGTGACTGTACACGCGACAGGTTGTGGGTTCGATTGAAATATTTATTATTGCCAAATTAAATATTTAATAGTCAAACATTTATTATTTTTATTTCTTCGCTCCGATAACAAGACAAAGCACGGCGTTGAGATCCGCCACCCAACATTCAATAATTCGTCTGGAATTGGGGATCAGAACAGAGTGACTTACTTAACACCTGATTCCTAAATTGCCTCTGCCTACATTACCTTATGTGGGATACTGTATGATATTAAAAAAATACAATTAATAAAACTTACTAGACGGCGTGTCAAAGACATTAGTCGGATCTTTCAGTACATATTTCCTTAAATTAAGATATTGTTCCTTCTGCGCCTCCACTTGTGTGTGTATCGCTTGTAATCTGCCCGCTAGGGCCACTAACGACTCGTGCATTCTTCTTATACCCAGAGTTAGTTCTGAAATATATATAAACATATATTAATTTAAGGCCTGTCGTGGCGCAGCAGCACGAGCGTTGCTTGTAACCGACAGGTTCTGGGTTCAATCCCCAGTCGAGAAAGTGAAATATTTAATATTTTCAATTTAAATATTTAATGTTTGCATTTCTTCACTCTGGTAATAAGGCAAAAGCGCGGCGTTGAGTTCTGCCACTCAACACGCAATGCCTCAAAATCGGCCTAAAATGGAACGGAGTGTCTTGACACTAGGTTCCTGGGTTCCCTCTGCCTACCCTGTCTTGTGCGGGATACAGCGTAAAGGTAAAAAAATATATATATTAATTTAACATTTAAACAATTAGAAAGAAAAACCGTTCAAGGTTAATTGTGGCACTGGGGCATAGGCGGGTGATGACATCATCTGCTCGTTTCATACATGAAACATGTAACATGTAATGTCTCTAAAATTCGACGAAAAGTAAGAAACGGAGTGCCTGAACTCTAGGTGAACCAGTTCCCTCTGTGTACCCTGTTGTATGCGGGATACAGGGTGAAACTAAAAAAATCCTCCTTCTGGTATCAAGGCAACTAATTTTCTAAAAATTGAGATCACTCTAAAAATAAGCTAAATATATGATATAAAAAATAAACTATAATAAACTTCTAATTAGTTATGATTATGAAAATTGCTTTAAATAATTACAATTTCATTTGGTATCCTTTCAAAGCTTTCAATTATTTTCATTTCCCCAGCGTTGAGTTCCGCCACTCGACATATTATAATTCTAATTTAGATAGAAAGAAGGACGGTGTTTCTTAACACTAGGTTAACTATACCTATCTGGAGCATAAAGTTAACTCTCTCTCTCTCTTAAACTGCTAATTCAATTTTAATAAAACATATTTAAAAAAAATCAATACATTCATGACCTACTACGCCATAAAAATATAAACAGTCAAAAAACTCAAAAACAAAACTGTTTTTATTTTCATTTAAGTAAAAAAAAAAAAACATGACTTCATACCTTGTTCAGTTAAAAGTTTAGGAGATGACTGCATCTGTTTGTCCGCTTCGTCCATTTGCCGTTTAAACGTTATCAACTGTTGTTCCAGCTCAGCTATCAGGTCCTTCACGTAGGTGGGTGGTACGAGGCCCTCAAACTCTAATCCTGGAAGGAAAAATAATAATATATGTTGGGGTTTTTTTTAGTTACACTCTGCCTACCTCTTAGTTATACTCTGCCTTTGGGAATCTAGTGTGAAGACACTGTGCCGTTCCCCATTTTCATTTTGTATTGGGTAGATACCTGTCACTAGAGCAAACAAAAAATTCAATATCGAAAAAAATTTAGAATATTAAACATTTTATATGAAAATATTAAATATTGCATTTCTTCGAGTAGCTATCGCAGCTACGTCACAATAATAAAAAAAAAAAACAATCCAAGTACAAGTACAAACTACACCAGTAAACGCTTAAAACAACCCACCTATAATTCGTTCGTTTTGAGAATGCAGTGAGTCATGATTACCAATTGCAGGGTAAAGGTGAGTTCACAATGGTTTTAAAATTATGTTGCAACGTATATGAATTCGTAGCGCTAACACGATATCATTGTTATCCGAATAAATAAGCGTTTGGAGATATATGTATAAAGAATTGTGTCAACATTCGTTTTTCTGTATGGAAGACAAAGGATCGTTACTGGAAATTAAAAAAATATTTTATACGTTCTAAATTATGCTTTCACTCCATGGATTAATAAGAATTACAAAAGTAATGAGTATTCAATTTACTTAATACAAAAATGTTAGATTTTAGAGTGATAATATAATATTTCTAACACGCTGCTAGCTTCACACACTCACTCGTATGCAATCTTCGTGAATGGTTCGGTGCGGGGTGCGGTCGTCTGGCTCGAACTCCGCTCCGCACCGCACCGTACGGTGGTTCGATCGTCTGTTCGCACCGTTAACAAATAAACAAACCGAACATACCTGGCGTGTCTCGTGTAGCACTTTCAGCGGCTGCAAGCGCTGCAGCGGCGGACGCCCGCAGTCGCTTAGAGTGTGAACGCGCTCTGCCGCACTCGCCGCGCAGCGCTAGAACCGCTCGAAGCGTTGATTCAACTTCGCGACCCACCTGAGAGATTATTTCATTTTCTTCATTTTTTTAAAATTATTTTTTAATTTAAGTTTTTATTATTTTAGCTTCACACTGTATCCCGCATGAAGCAGGGTAGGTAGAGGACATCCGGGAACCTAGTGTTAAGACACTCCATTCCACTTCCGTTCCCCACTTTCCGCCGAATTTGAGGCATTGCATGTTGAGTGGCGGAACTCAACATCGCGCTTTGCCTTATTACCAGAGCGAAGAAATGAAACATTAAATATTTATATTGAAAATATTAAATATTTCATTTCGTCGACTGGGGATCGAACTCAGAACCTGTCGGTTACAGTCACACGCTTGTAACGCTGCGCCACGACAGGCATCAAGTTTTATTTATAAATTTATATATAATTTTATTTAATGAACAAATTGAAAAATAAATCTCTATAACAGTATACTGTTATAGAGATTTATTTTTCAATTTGTTCATTAAATAAAATTATATATAAATTTATAAATAAAACTTGATGCCTGTCGTGGCGCAGCGTTACAAGCGTGTGACTGTAACCGACAGGTTCTGAGTTCGATCCCCAGTCGACGAAATGAAATATTTAATATTTTCAATATAAATATTTAATGTTTCATTTCTTCGCTCTGGTAATAAGGCAAAGCGCGATGTTGAGTTCCGCCACTCAACATGCAATGCCTCAAATTCGGCGGAAAGTGGGGAACGGAAGTGGAATGGAGTGTCTTAACACTAGGTTCCCGGATGTCCTCTACCTACCCTGCTTCATGCGGGATACAGTGTGAAGCTAAAATAATAAAAACTTAAATTAAAAAATAATTTTAAAAAAATGAAGAAAATGAAATAATCTCTCAGGTGGGTCGCGAAGTTGAATCAACGCTTCGAGCGGTTCTAGCGCTGCGCGGCGAGTGCGGCAGAGCGCGTTCACACTCTAAGCGACTGCGGGCGTCCGCCGCTGCAGCGCTTGCAGCCGCTGAAAGTGCTACACGAGACACGCCAGGTATGTTCGGTTTGTTTATTTGTTAACGGTGCGAACAGACGATCGAACCACCGTACGGTGCGGTGCGGAGCGGAGTTCGAGCCAGACGACCGCACCCCGCACCGAACCATTCACGAAGATTGCATACGAGTGAGTGTGTGAAGCTAGCAGCGTGTTAGAAATATTATATTATCACTCTAAAATCTAACATTTTTGTATTAAGTAAATTGAATACTCATTACTTTTGTAATTCTTATTAATCCATGGAGTGAAAGCATAATTTAGAACGTATAAAATATTTTTTTAATTTCCAGTAACGATCCTTTGTCTTCCATACAGAAAAACGAATGTTGACACAATTCTTTATACATATATCTCCAAACGCTTATTTATTCGGATAACAATGATATCGTGTTAGCGCTACGAATTCATATACGTTGCAACATAATTTTAAAACCATTGTGAACTCACCTTTACCCTGCAATTGGTAATCATGACTCACTGCATTCTCAAAACGAACGAATTATAGGTGGGTTGTTTTAAGCGTTTACTGGTGTAGTTTGTACTTGTACTTGGATTGTTTTTTTTTTTTATTATTGTGACGTAGCTGCGATAGCTACTCGAAGAAATGCAATATTTAATATTTTCATATAAAATGTTTAATATTCTAAATTTTTTTCGATATTGAATTTTTTGTTTGCTCTAGTGACAGGTATCTACCCAATACAAAATGAAAATGGGGAACGGCACAGTGTCTTCACACTAGATTCCCAAAGGCAGAGTATAACTAAGAGGTAGGCAGAGTGTAACTAAAAAAAACCCCAACATATATTATTATTTTTCCTTCCAGGATTAGAGTTTGAGGGCCTCGTACCACCCACCTACGTGAAGGACCTGATAGCTGAGCTGGAACAACAGTTGATAACGTTTAAACGGCAAATGGACGAAGCGGACAAACAGATGCAGTCATCTCCTAAACTTTTAACTGAACAAGGTATGAAGTCATGTTTTTTTTTTTTTACTTAAATGAAAATAAAAACAGTTTTGTTTTTGAGTTTTTTGACTGTTTATATTTTTATGGCGTAGTAGGTCATGAATGTATTGATTTTTTTTAAATATGTTTTATTAAAATTGAATTAGCAGTTTAAGAGAGAGAGAGAGTTAACTTTATGCTCCAGATAGGTATAGTTAACCTAGTGTTAAGAAACACCGTCCTTCTTTCTATCTAAATTAGAATTATAATATGTCGAGTGGCGGAACTCAACGCTGGGGAAATGAAAATAATTGAAAGCTTTGAAAGGATACCAAATGAAATTGTAATTATTTAAAGCAATTTTCATAATCATAACTAATTAGAAGTTTATTATAGTTTATTTTTTATATCATATATTTAGCTTATTTTTAGAGTGATCTCAATTTTTAGAAAATTAGTTGCCTTGATACCAGAAGGAGGATTTTTTTAGTTTCACCCTGTATCCCGCATACAACAGGGTACACAGAGGGAACTGGTTCACCTAGAGTTCAGGCACTCCGTTTCTTACTTTTCGTCGAATTTTAGAGACATTACATGTTACATGTTTCATGTATGAAACGAGCAGATGATGTCATCACCCGCCTATGCCCCAGTGCCACAATTAACCTTGAACGGTTTTTCTTTCTAATTGTTTAAATGTTAAATTAATATATATATTTTTTTACCTTTACGCTGTATCCCGCACAAGACAGGGTAGGCAGAGGGAACCCAGGAACCTAGTGTCAAGACACTCCGTTCCATTTTAGGCCGATTTTGAGGCATTGCGTGTTGAGTGGCAGAACTCAACGCCGCGCTTTTGCCTTATTACCAGAGTGAAGAAATGCAAACATTAAATATTTAAATTGAAAATATTAAATATTTCACTTTCTCGACTGGGGATTGAACCCAGAACCTGTCGGTTACAAGCAACGCTCGTGCTGCTGCGCCACGACAGGCCTTAAATTAATATATGTTTATATATATTTCAGAACTAACTCTGGGTATAAGAAGAATGCACGAGTCGTTAGTGGCCCTAGCGGGCAGATTACAAGCGATACACACACAAGTGGAGGCGCAGAAGGAACAATATCTTAATTTAAGGAAATATGTACTGAAAGATCCGACTAATGTCTTTGACACGCCGTCTAGTAAGTTTTATTAATTGTATTTTTTTAATATCATACAGTATCCCACATAAGGTAATGTAGGCAGAGGCAATTTAGGAATCAGGTGTTAAGTAAGTCACTCTGTTCTGATCCCCAATTCCAGACGAATTATTGAATGTTGGGTGGCGGATCTCAACGCCGTGCTTTGTCTTGTTATCGGAGCGAAGAAATAAAAATAATAAATGTTTGACTATTAAATATTTAATTTGGCAATAATAAATATTTCAATCGAACCCACAACCTGTCGCGTGTACAGTCACGCGCTTGTTGTGACAAACCTCAATTCGCCTGTGGCTCCTTTTAATACGATATTTTTATTGAGTTTGTATGTCGTTACAATATTATTTGTGCATTTATAAAGACATTCAATAATAGAACATTTACGAAGACACCTATGAACTACTTTAAAAAATTAAAATTTATTTTTTCATTTGATTTAAACTTTTTAACGCCATAAAATGCATAATTGTTATAATTTACAAAGTATTTTATTAATTAAATAAAAAAAATAAAACAATGATGTTTTTCAATTTTCAGCCAACGCAAGCTTAGACCAAATACTCCATGATACAGAAGGCACTAAGAAGAAAATTAAGTCGGCAAACACTTCGGAGATTAATTTAAGCAGTGCTGTACTAACAGATCCTAGGGCTGCTTTAGGTATTTCACTCACTCACTTACTATGCTTCACGCTGTATACCGCACATGGCGGGGTAGACAGAGGGGAACTTGGGAACCTAAGTGGTAATACACTCCGTTCCGTTACCCACATTCCGTCGAATTTTGATGCATTGCGTGTTGAGTGGCGGAACTGAACGCCGCGCTTTACCTTGTTACCAGAGCGAAGACATGAAAATATTTTTATTTGAAATCGAGTGGATCGCCTGCTTTCGATTTGTAATATCTTTTTTTACTTATAAATTAAATTACTATAGTAATTTCAATTTGTTTATTATTTAGACTGTTGTTGTACAGCTTGTGTACCCGACGGTTGTAGGGTTCCTATTTGGGGTATTTTATTTTCGCTCTGGGGTAACGAGGCGTCGCGGCGTTGAGTTCCGACACGAAATCCGCAATGTCTCTTAATATGGGGCGAAAAGTAGAGAACGGTATCTAGTACACTAGCATTTTTTTTTTCTCTTTTAAAGTCTTAAATATAAGTCTGCTCTGGCTTTTCTAAAACTTATTTATAAAAGCTTTTTTTACTATTTTTAAAGTGTTATCCCGCACTTAGGAAAGAAAGATGCTAAGTTCAAAAACGTATAAAAATTTGAACGAAGCAGGATTTGAACCTGCGCCTCTTGGAATCCGTCCAAGCGCTCTGACCAACTAAGCCATTCGTTCTCACCAAGCTCGTCGAAATTTTTATACGCTTGTTACAACTTATTTATGTTGTTAGCATCTCTGTAAAGAGATTTTAATAAATTTCCTGTATCTTATACGTTTTTAAATTTAGTATAAAAGCATTTGTGAAATGGAACTTAGAAGTTGTTTGTGAAGTTTTTTTGTAAATTTTTGAAGAGTTATTCCACACTTAGGAAAGATAAACACTAATTTCAAAATCCTAACGAATTGCTTTTGAGCAGTGGAAATTAGTAAAAACCTCCCCTACAGAGATGCTAACAACATAAACAAGTTCAAGAGGCGCGGGTTCAAAGCTCGCGATTCTCAAATTTTTATACGCTTTTTTAAATTTATATTCGTTTGTAGTAAGTGTTTTTTCTGTCTCGTAATCTATTTAGTAGATATATTAAAATTTTAAAATATTTGTTTGTAACAGTGAACATTCAGCAATTGGCCGGACCAACACCGTTCTCGTATGTCGGCAGCACGCTGTCTTCTTTCCCCACTGGTGATACCACAGGTAATTTTTGTAAGTCCTGCCGTGGCGCAAACACAAGCGTGTGACTAAGCCACAGGTTGCGGATTCGATTTCCATTCGTTGAAGTTAAATTAAAAAATAATATTTTAATTTTGTCGCCACCCAACATTAAATATGTAATTTCCTTGACTGTCAATGTCACAACATTTACAGACACGCTTGTTTCCCTACGTCACCTCATTTATTCTCATTTAGTTTATTGAGATATTTAATAATTGTTTTTTTTTGTTCAGGTTCCAACTGGCAACCACAACCGCAACCAACATTAAACACAACCAATCTGTCATTCGGTTCGACAACCCAGAACGATTCTGGTTTCCAACTGCAGAAACCGCCGGGAAAACGGGGGAAACAATGATATATGCGATAATATTCCACTTAATTGTGGAATATTGTGTGTACTGACTTTCAGTGATCGTTCATAAATAAATTAATTAAATAAACTTAATATTAAAGTTACTTTTTTGTGTTTTTTTTTTATTTTGATTTGGATTTGAACCTGTGAATTTTAAATTTTAATAGAATGATATATACATATATATATCTATATGGTTATATAAGTTTATTACCTTTTTTACGTAATGGTGAAATATTAACGTCGTAATAATAAAATAATTAATTAAATAAACTTAACATTAAAGTGTTTTTTTTTTTATTTTGATTTGGAAGAGATTTGAACCTGTGAATTTAAAATTTAAACGATAACTATATTCGTATATATATACATACATACATATATATATATATATATATATATATATATATATATATATATATATATATATATATATATATATATATATATTTTATATCGTGTTTTATTCTGATGTATAGCTGTATTACTATAGTTTTATCTAAATCAGTATAGTATTTTTGCGTGAAAATAAACACCAGGGTGGGGGGAATACCCTCCCCCTCCCCTCCCCTCACTGGTATCAAATGAAATTTGTGGATACAAAAACACATTTATAGGATAAGTACAATTTAGTTAATTTAAATAAACATATTGAAGTGTATTTTTTATTGATTTAAGTATGAAAAGGGATTTGAACATGTAACTTTGAAGTTGCATGAATTTTAGTTTTGTTAGGTAGCTCTTAGTCTTGTAAATTGTAAAAGCATAAGGTCTAATTGTTGTAATATCATAGAACGTTGTTTTATAAAATATATTGTTTTTTTTTTATAAATATAATATTATGAATTATCTAATCTGGAACTTGGGAACCTAGTGTTAAGACACTCCGTTCCGATCTCTCCTTTGCCGAACTTGAAGTATTACAAATTGAGTGGCGGAACTCAACGCCGCGCTTCGCCTTGTTACCAGAGCGAGGAAATGAAAACATGAAATAATTGATTTCTTCGAGTGGGATCGAACCCACAACCTGTCGCGACAGGCCTCGGTGTAGAGGACGAATTGACGTACAAGACGCGTTGCCATGGTAACGAATATGTCACTTTAGATAAAGTGTAAATCAATTTAATAGTTACATTGCAGAGTGTTACATTTATTTCATTATTTAAATATTTTCTTTGTACACTTTTTTAAAAAAATATTTTACCATCTTTATAACAAAAAATGAAATTATGGGAATTTATACAACATTTTTGCTTTACGTAATTATATATAAATGTTCGATTAGAAAAATTGTAATAATAATTTAATTCGAAATTTTAAAAAAAGGGCCATATTGAGGTAATTGTAGTTTAATGAACATACTTTGTCTGTAAGATGGTTGCAGGTTCAATTTCTGCTCAGGAGAGATTTTTATACAGTCAGAACTCAGCTTATAAAATTCTTATTAACATTATATGAGAATTATACTTCAATCTTTTTTTATTTTATTAGTATGAATATATTTTAGAACGTATGGACAATATATTACGACAATAAGAGTACTAAAACGATTGATTTTTGATCTATTTCACACAGTGGGTTGAAATACTGTGCTGTTTTTATTTTATTCTTCAATGTTAAATATATATATTTCAAAACTAATATTTTTTTCTTTTTTTTCTGCTTCACACTCTAATTAGGATTTTGTGAACCTAGTGTTAAGACACACTGTTCCCACTTAAATCATACCTTATTAAGGATTTAAATCATTTAAAACATAACTTACAGCATGTGTATATTTTAAAAGTAATAACTATGTATTAAAAAAATATTTTCCATGTATAAGATATAAGGAAAATTTAAATAAAAAAAATAATTGTTGTGAAATGATTACGGTGATATGATTATGATTTTTAAAGATATATGGCGCAGTCCTATTTCGTCATTTAGCTGTAAACTCGATAAGTGTTAGTTCGATCACCATTTGTGGGAAGTGTTATGTATTTTAATGTTCCACGTGCATAAGACAATTTAGTTAATTTCCCCTACAAGTGACTATAGGATAGAATAAATATGTTGTAAATTTGATTAGCAAAGTCCTTTGCTAATCAAATATATATAATAACATTTTTACTATTTTTAAAGTGTTACTCCACACTTAAAAGAAAGAAAAACATTAAATTTAAAAGCATATAAAAATTTGAACAAAGCAGGATTTTAACCCGCGCTTCCTAAATATGGAATAGCACTTTAAAAATAGTAAAAATATTTAATAAATAGCATTCTCCCTTGCCAAACGATAATTCTTACGAATTGTCTTTGGGTAGCGGAAATTTGTAAAAATCTCCCTACAGAGATGCTAACATCATAAATAAGTCTTAACAAGCGTATAAGAATTTCGACGGAGCTCGGTGAGAACGAATGGCTTATTTGGTCAGAGCTTCGTTCAAATTTTTAAATGTTTTTAAATTTAAATATATAACTTATTTATTACGAACATAATTTGATTAATTCTCTTAATTAAATTAAACATTTAGAATAATTTTAAATTGTACATGTTAAAAATAACCCAAGTATTCAAAATTAGGTGTAGGCAAATTATGTGATTGCCTCTTTAAAGGCCTTAGATCTATTCTTCTAAAATTAATATTTTAGGAATACGTATTAAATAATCATGAAACTGTTTTTGTATATTAATAAACTTAAATATATTAAACGTTTATACATACATACATATATATATATATATATATATATATATATATATATATATATATATATATATATATATATATATATATATATATATATATATATATATATATATATATATATATATATATATAT
>DWMZ01001739.1:0-15577 GCA_018249855.1 Eueides tales michaeli
TATATATATATATATATATATATATATATATATATATATATATATATATATATATATATATATATATATATATATATATATATATATATATATATATATATATATATATATATATATAATAAATCTACTGACAGACATACGTACAAAGAAGTAATTCTATCTTTTCTTATGAGGTACAAAAATTAAAAAAAATCAAGTAACACAATACTTCTACATTCAAAGACAAAAGTTAAAATAATACAAATAATGAGTACTTTTTTGTAAATAAATCATTGTTTACTGTAGCAAAAACGAAAAAACGAATGAACCTTTGTCAATTTGAAAACGAATGAACCTTTGTCAATCACTCCCCTAACCTTAAACATGTTTGATCTTTTTACCAACATAATTTTAGAAAAATAAAAAGTTAGGGCTCTTCTTCACACAAGAACACTGAATTCATATTTTTCACTGTAAACCTGAGAGATAATAATTTCAATCAACAGATATATTTTCATATGGGCTGAGGTAATTTAGTGTTAAGACACTCCGTTCCCTACTTTATGCTCATGTGAAATTAATTTATTCTGTATATTATATCGAGTGGAGTCAAGATCCGATGAAATAAATAATGATTTAGCTTCACACAAATGTACCTATATACAGATGTGCGCACCTGTGTACCTAGTGTTAAAACACTCCGTTCCCAATATGACACTTCCGTTCCCCACTTTTCACTGGACTCAACGCTACGCTTTGCCCCACTACTAGAGAAAGGAAATTAATATATTAAATATCTTATTTCTTCTAGTGGGAATCGAACCCACAACCTGTCACATTTGAAATGGCTCGTTTGTGTCCTGTCCTCAAGTAAAATAATATGAAACGAATTTATATAACTACTCATATAAAGCTCTAATTGCTGTCCATATACTACTGATAGCTCCTTTGGGAAGCATTAAAGACATATGTCAATACGCATACGTAATTTCGGCGCATTTCAATCATTATATAAGTTTATATATGGTATTATTATGAAAGTTGAAATTCATATACATTTTTTTCAGCTTCGCGCTGTATTCCGCACTGGCTGGGTAGGCAGAGGGAATTCGGGAACCTAGAGTTAAGATACTCTGTTTCGTCCCCACTGTCCACTTATTTCTTGAGGCATTGCGTGGCAATACTCAACGCCGCCCCTTGTTGCCAGTGTGAAGAAATGAAAATACGAATCAATATTTCATTATATCGAGTGGGGATCAAACCCACAACCTGTCGCGTTAATAATCACACGCTTGTGACTTTAAGCTACGACCGGTCTCATAAGAAAATTGCATTTTTTTTATTTTAATTTGAATATTGACTGAAATAAGCAATTTTATCTTTATATCTAGTTGGTAATTTAGCAATTAATTAGAAAGAATTAACTGAAAAGTTACCTATGCTTCGTGTGATTTTCATCAGTCAAATGTGAAGAATATACTAATATATAGTAAAGATAATTTTTTAATTTCTAAAACTAATATATAGTAAAGATAAATTGTAATTTTTGGGACATTCTGAGATTATATACTAAACAGGCTGTCTCGAAAATAGAGGAACGAAGTGTCTTAACATTAGGTTCACTCTACCTATACTGCTATTTTATGATTACATCGTTAAGCTGAAAAACCAAAAATAATAAGAAGAATTGTGTTAAAAATCTTGTCAGTATTGCAGCTTAGAAGTATTGCTACACTGTAAATTGAGTTTGCGAGCGTGAAATTGAGCGCGTTCCTTTCTAAGTCTTACGAATCGTATTTGAACGATTGTTGAATCGTACGATAAGTGAAAGAAAAGATTAGACATTTATTACAAAAATATCTATTTTTTTGTTCTAGATTAAAAACCTTGAGGTCAGTCACCCTCGAAATTGTGTATGGGCGGAACTTAAGACCACTTTATGAGAATGAAGTAATATTATTTTTCGTCCTACACTATTAAATATATGTAAATGATAAATAACTATAAATACATCTCAATATATGTACGTAATAAAAAATGAAACAAAACCCAATCGAACAGATTTTAGCTGAAATATTAACTGACTTATGACATAATAATATATGTTACCGTCACAGATAATGAACCTTTAAAGGCTGTTATTTTACTAGGACTTTTTTAACATGTATTATATTATTATGTACAGTCATCCCTTTGGTACTTGGTTACGCCACCTGTTCATACTTTGCAAGATCATAATTATGTCCAAGAAGCAGGTAGATTCGATTTTCTAAATCAATCATATTTTCTACGAGCTTACTACCCTACTATTAGTACTCGCCTACCACAGTCGCAAGAAGACACCGATAACCGCATCCGCGCCGCGCGTTTTCGCAAACACTGTTTTAAAAATAAGAACTATATCAAGAAACTATTTCATTGTGATATTTCAAAGAACATTTATATTAAATTCATCGTGCCCGTGTACACGTGGTGATACCAGTTAGTGAAGGCGACGCCATCTTCCACGGCACCAAAGATCAAGAAGCCTTTGGACTGGTGAACAACGTCAAGAAGCCATCAACAGGTAGGCGAGTCTAACTATTCTAAAGCTCGTATCTTTTTCAAATTCATATTTAATCCAGTAATCCTCATAGTCTACTAATATTAAAAATTACAGTATCAGTACTGATCAAGTTCCTCTCGTGAGTCTTCCATACAACGTGACATTGGCGAAGTGAACTTAACTGGCACGCTCGAAACGCCATAAAATTAAAAAATGAAATAATGAATAAACCTGAAAGTTTATGTGCAGAAAGTTAAATAAATAAAGTACCTACTTAGATTATATGTTGCATAAAAATGCTGTTATTTCAAATATACAGTATGCTTTTCGCCCTGTTAAGGAAACCTGATAAACTTATTTCTTGATGAGGTAACCTTTAATTTAAATACACTCTATTCCCAGTACGACATTTCCGTTTCCCGCTTCCTGACGGAATTTCTAAGTTGAGTTGACTTAAGGAAAATGAAAAAAATATCAAAATATTTAATTTCCTTAAGTGGGAATAGAACCAACAATCGTTCATCAACGTTTACAGTCACACGCCAGTGCCCTTGAGCCACTACTGACACAAAAATATTACAATTTACAAGGAAAAAATGAATATATCAACTAAAATTACACATTCACCACTAAAATTTTATAAGTAATCGTACTAAATCTAATCGCGTTTGTAATGTATTAACCACATTCTCCACGACCGCACCGCTCCATGACTTCCTCACAACATTCATTTACGCACTGCAAGTAGCCGCGACCCTCGTAATTACTCCAAATAGTATAATCTCTATATACTAAATGATTATTTGATTGTGATTTAACTAACAGTGGGTATGTTTGTATATTAGTGTTAATGTGTATTATGAACAGATTTTATTGAAATTTTCCTAATATATCATTATTGAGGTCTTTTATGTCGCGAGTAACAAGTCAGTGTGAGGCGTTGAGTTCCACCACTCATCATGCAATTTTCTAAAACTAAGATTTTTTTGTTAATTAAGATTTTTTTTTTGAAATTATATGAGCGGAAAATGTATAACAGTGAAGATTATCTCTGAATGCTCTTTTTATATAATAACAAAACCAAATTATTTAAGCATTTGATATAATTTTAATAGAAATATTAAAGAATTATCTACGATATAAAAGACAAGTAAAATTTCTCACCATATGTAATAATAAAATACATTCTACATAAATCATAATAAACTAACATATATTGAAAATTTTACGAAATAATGTTAAATAACCTATCTATATTTTATATAGGACAAATAAATAATAATAAATATAACGAGTATTTTTTTATTTAATAATAGAACCACAACAATAACAACATTATAACAGCCTAACGAAATTATTCTGTAAATGTTATGTTTTTTAATAGTATTCCAATAAAAAAAATAAGTTGTATTAGTTTGAAGTTGTAAGTTTGCATTCGTACGAGCAGCTACCGCCGTTATTTAAACATATGATAACTGTGCTGCAATGGTAAAATAGTCAAGTAACACCAACGTAACAAACTTTTCTTAGTCCCTAAGTAGCGGAAGTAAGTCTTATCTAAAGGAAGATAGATGTAAGAGAACTTAAGAGCTAGATTTTAAAGTTCTGAAGCACTTAACGTAATATAGAAATCGTTTTCAATTTATTAGTATGGTCTACAGAAGCTATTGTTAAGGCATGTCATGGTGCATGGTGACAAGCGTGCGACTGTAAGCACGGTAGGTTGATTCCTACTCGAGAATGATGTATTTAATATTTTCATTCCTTTTCTGTGGAACGCAAAGCGTGGCGATGAGCTACTCATCAAGCAATGCTTGAAATTCGGCAGAAAGTGGAAAACGCAGTGTCTTAACACTAGGTTCCCAAATTCTAGTCTAGCCTGCCATATGCAAAAACAGCATGAAGCTATATTCAAAAAGGACTACATTGTTAAGGCGTTTCCTACAATATTTATGAATGAGAATCGAATAAGCAATTATTGTGTATATTTTAGGTAGAGGATATCTCAAGGAGCTAAAACAATTCGTTATACACTGAATTTGAGACACTAAAGGCAAATTCAAATATTTTATACAAAATAAAAAGTTTCGTTTTCTAAACGTCAAACAATATACCACTAGTTCACTAAATGACTACCTCAGACCAGAGAAGGACCGGCGCAAGAAACTCAGCGACAATTCTATTTTTCTTCTGTTTCTCTTCATGAAACATATTACTGTCAAGATTAAATATAAATGTCCAGATTTGTTTTTTCAAAGTTATTATACAAATAAAAACTTTCAACATTACTCACAAAACCTTAAGCTTAGTACATTGTATATTAATAAAATAAAAAGGTTTCAGGAGCGCTTTTTGTCACATAAACTTTGGATATGCTCCATTCTGCTCGACCCTTGTCGCTAATCTACTAATATACACTTACACAAAGATTTTTAGTACTGTATGGCATTGTAAAAAGTCAGATAGGTTTATATATTGTGATATTACTGATGTGTTTTTATTTCTATTAACTAAACACATATAGCAAAATAGGCTGAAGGCACTTGAGAATCTAGTGTTAAGACACTTGTTGTCTTCATTAAGATACTTCTAGTACGGCGTTGAGTTACACCACTCAAGACTCAATGCCTCATGTATTCTTTGTAAGTAACCCAATAGAAACGGAGTGAAAATACTACACACTAGGTTCTAGGTTCTCATACAGCGTAAAGCTAAAATGAATATAATGGCACATTATTTCCCAAGACACCCAAGATACATATAGAATTGCCAAGTATCATGACGATTCTTTTATGACAAATGAATCATATTCATTTTCTTTGATTCCTAACTTCCTTCTGCCTACCGTACTGTGCGAGATACAGTGCGAAGCTGAAAAAAATATACTATTAAAATAACTGTACAAAAATATCAAATACATTAAAGTTTTCAAGAAAACAGCCAGTAAATAATTAGAATCGTATTGTTAGAAATTTACTCTAATATCGGAGGAAGTACTGACTTTTCAGTTCCTCAAAGTGGAGGGTATTTCTTAAGGCCCTGGGAGCGAGGGGTTGATTTAATTAATTCGTCTCGATATCGCAGTCCGTCCTTTGTTTTTGATTGCCCTTGGAACGTCATTAAATTCTGAAACGGCGTTTGATAATTTGTATTTATGTTGGAAAGTTATTTGGCACATTTTGCCTCCGCAATGATAAGTGATGCTTGTGATTTGATATTTGTTTTTTATCTTACTTATAGTAGGTTAGGCAAGATATAACAGCTCTTAATTTCCAGTCAGCTTTCGAGACATTTGGTTTTTGGAGAAGGAACTAAACGCCATGGTTGCCTTGTTAGTGTCAACGTAGCCCCTATCTTAATTAATAAGGCTTAATTTTTAATAGATTTTTTTTTTAGTTTTACACTATATCCCACAAATGGCAGGATAGGCAAAGGGAACTTCGGCACCTAGTGTTAAAACACTCCGTTCCACTTCCTTTCTCCTTTTTCCTTCGAATTTGTGGCATTGCGTGGTCAGTCGCGGAACTCAATGCCACGTTTTAGCTTGTTACCAGAGCGAAGATATGAGAACATCAAAAATATTTGTATTGAAAATATTATTTCATTGTCTTAGGTGGGAATCGAACCTAAGACCCGGCCGGTTACAGTCACACGGTTGTGCTACTTATATTTGTTATGTTAGATCATAAATTAAAAGGTCTTGAAAAGTGATAAACGTTACATCGTAAACCCATATCACAGATGCAAATTACTGTCGATCTAGTACTCATTTGTATCCCTGATATTTTTAATAGCACATAAAAGAATCGTGATTCGTTCAATTTATTTATATATAAATAATGTTTTTACCTGATTGTCTAGACTTAAGTTAAGGACAACGACGATTTTACATTCTTTCTCTCTCTCTTATTCGACTCGAAGACTAACCTCCTGTCAGTTACGACGAAGAAGACAGAGAAATATATTTTTACTATAATGTTTTTTCGTAGAATAAAACATTGACCAAATTCAAGCTCTGATTAATGTTTATGGTGACTTGTACAATGTAAATCATTCATCATCTTTTATAAATGACTTAAAGTTATAAGAATTAACATAAAATATAAAAACACGTCAATTAAGGTATTTTCATATATTTTTACACTTTAGTGGAAAGAACGAAAATAATTTATAATACTGAATTAGTCGTCACGCAGCATCTGCTTATAATCGCGATGATTGATGATTGAATCCTCTATTAAAACTATGCCGTGCCTATTTCAGCTTATACTGATTATAGCAGGAAAGGCAAAGGGAACCTAGTGTTAAGATTTTTTTCCCTACTTAACTCCTAATGAGAAAATGAAAATAATTTATTTTCCCCGAGTGGCGGGTTAGCGTTCAGACGTTGCGTGTAGCCCTGCGTCACGAAGACCACGCGACAATTGATTATATTTTAATCATTAGTTATTGGTTGTATTTAAGAGAAAATACTAGTTCTAGATTATATCATTTTGTTTAGTGCTGTATTCCGCACATAGCAGGGTAGGGAGAAGGAATTTGAGTACCTAATGTTAAAACACTCCGTCCCTATTGATACCGTATCTTCTGTTCACCACTTTTAACCGATTTATTAAGGCTATTTTATTATTGTATGTTAAGTATCGGAATTCAACGCCATGCTTTGACTTGTTACCAGAGCGAAGAAATGTTCTGTTTTCTTCTTGTGTGAATCACACCGACAACCTGTCGTATTTATACTTGTACGTTTTTGTTCTACTATACAACTCAAATTTCCTTTGTGTCTACAGTAGGGAGTGTAAATTCTTTTTTTTTTTTCATTGTTATATATATTTTATGTAGATTCACGTTGTATTTCGTTTTTGGCATGGTAGGCAGAGGGATCTTGGGATCTTTTCTTACCATTACGATACTTCTATCCTCACTCCCATTTTCCATCAAATTTGAAGCATTTCATCTTGAGTAGTGAAACTTACTTATCGCCGTACTTTGATTCTATACCAGAGCAAGGAGTAAAAATATAAAATATTTTATTTTCTCGAATAGGGATAAAAATTTATAATCTAACGTATTTACGGTCGCACCGCGCCCCTACGCTGTGAACGGCCTCGCATTATCTTTCAAATTAAATAATAAATAGTTTTACCCATAGTCTTGTGTTAAGACACTGCAACTCCTACTCTTTCACTATAAAGCTACTATTAAATAATATACTTACTACAAAAAGAAGAACGCTGAAATTTAATATTATAGACCATTATTGTGGAAAGTATTGAGGAACTGAAAGAGAATATCTTAACATCACATCTATATTTTTTTATAATTTAACGTTAGTATATATAGTTGATTCAGACGATATTGCAGGCTACAAAGGGCTATAAAATAAAATGTTGTGTTGGGTGTACTTTTATTTATTAAGAATTCTAAAAATTTACACCACTATGGAAATTAGAGGCGAACTTGGAGTAGGGCATTGCATAGTACGCGAATGTAAACGTAACGGTATGTGTATGTTCGATTCCCATTTGACCAAATTAAAAATTAATTATTTATATTTCCTCGCTTTGGGTAATGAGGCAAAGTGCTGTATTGAATTCCAGAATTCAGTAGAATGTGGGGAACGAGAAGTGTCTCATTGGTAACGGAGTGTCATAAACCTAAGCTCCCAAGTTCCTTTGAAAACAACATTTCACGTTAATATTAAAACTTTCCTTGCCTAAAATTCTTCATCAACAAAGATAACAATTCAACGTCTTGCAAAAAATATAGTTCTCATTGAAGGATATATTCACAATTTCTTGCAGAAAATCCTCCATAAGAGGCGGCTTTATTCAACACTAAATCATAATATTGCTACAACGAGAATTAGAATTATCCTAGACTTAGTTTCTTCAACTTTAGACCTTACTACAGTAGTATTTAGATTAATTTTTGTTAGAAACTATAATGGAACAGAAATTGTGAGCTTCTTCGCATGTGTTAATTATATTTTCGAGATTACGTTGGGTACACATGGTCGTCTGCATAAGCTAAGCCCTAGTAAAGTATAGCGTGAGGATCGAAGAAAAACGTATGGGGGTATAGATTTTCTATATTTATATCTTATTTTCCTTATTTTATTAGATAGTTGAGTGCAGTAAGTATTCTGAAGTGATTTTAAGTAGGGCTAAGCATGATTTTTGTTTAACGTTTTACTTAATATATTTTTTGGTTAATATTAGTACGAAATTATTGCATATTGTATATATTTTATAAAATTCCTTCTTACCGAATGACTGGCAAACAAGCAGCGTAGGTCGTTGATTTTTGGAATGCTCACAAAGATTAGCTGACATAATTAATATATTTGATGCAATTTTTGAATTATGCTCCAAACTGTGACTAGGATTATAGAACGGTGCCCCTTAAATAATTAATGTATTCTAACGGTCAATATAAAATTTATGATATGTTTCATTGATTTAACCATGTATTAATATTGTTAATAAGAAAAATATTCTATTTCCTTTGCAATTACACTTCTTCGCAATAAATGTTCTTTTTTCTTTGCAATAAATTTTTAAAATGAAAAATATAATTTACAATTAGCATATTGCAATGGTTCTATGATCTCGAAAGATTATGAAATATTTAAAAAAAGAGATTAAAACAATCTATAATTGGTGTGTAAATTAAATTTATTATACTAAAAAATATATAAAAACACATACTCATATATAATTATGATGATATATGATAAAAGCTGTCTATGCCAGCGTGGCTTACGCAACCACTTTATTTTACCTAAGCCCCACAACATATATGTACTCGTAACGCGCGCGCTACACCTCCGTTGATTAATTATTGTGTTAATTGTGAAAGAAGAGCGTATATTGTGCGTGCTTTAAAATGCTTGTAATGAAGCTAGATAAGGAATATAATAAGATAGAGTTACTTATTTCTTAGTATGGGACACGTTAAAGGTTTGATTTTTTATATATAGAGAAAAAGGTCAATTTCGAAAACTTCCATGAGTACATTCATACATTTATATTTCCTTATACATAACAACAAAAAAGGCTCAATTTCAGAATCTAACAGCGAGAGCACATTGTACCATCTGAATGGTTAACTTACAATAGTATCATGTTACGTGCGTGTATTTGGACAAAACTGTATATTATTCACATTAGTCTTAGATTATTTTGGTACAAATTACTATACCAATATTACAAAGCTGCAGTGTTTGCTTGGTTGAACATGCAATTTTCAGAAACACAGATTTATTTATTTTTTATTTTTTATTATGAGCAGTGATTTACAATATGGAAAAAGGAAAAAAGGAAAAAACATTGCTAGGAACTACCGTAACAATCCTCCGACTTTCGATTTGAAACACTGAATTCTTTCAGGCTTACTAATTCAGGAGGTACGGTGCCACTGGCAGAGATGTCAAACTTATAACACTCATTTGCGTTAATGGTTAATGAAAGAAAAAATGTTTTAGTATTGAATTTCATATGTATTGTAGAATACCCTTGTTTCATTTTATTCTTTGCTCGCTGGGTAGGTGGGCAATAGATATTCCCATCAATATCGATATCTATCTAGGTTTTCTAAATAATATACGAGTATAGTATGTTTGAACAAAGGTTTATTATTTAATTAATGTGAAAGTATTACCAATTTTTAAATTACTTTTAATAAAAATATTTGAATTTGAATTCCATCTTGGAAACCTAGTGTTAAGGTACTCCGTTACCATTAGGAAACTTCCCTTTGTCACTTACCTCTGAATTCGTGGAGCATTATGTGAGTGGTAGAACTTAACACCGTAAAAATTAATTTAATTTTGATCAAACACATAAATATTGAACACCAAATCGCAGTATTGTACATCAATCATTAATTGAATTATGTTAGTGTCAAGCGGAATGGACAATTGTTTGTTTCAAGGTACTTTTCGCGTTGAAGATCGGCCGTCCCTTCATAAGAGCGCGACGTGATAAGAATTATAATACCAACTGAGTTCATACGCCTTTTATGTAATTAAAAGAGGCCTATAAATGTAACAGGTTATGGGTTAGTCATATTCATTATCTCAGGCATTGATAAAGAAAAAGGGGAACTACTGTCTAACATACTTGAGACCTGTTGTGGCGCAGTGGCACAATCATATACCATAATATAACCATATCTTGTAGCTCATTGCTAATAACATTTTCATGAAATATAGCTAAAAAACACCGTGATATTTAAGATTTTCCAACAAAAGAAACATACTCCAATTAATTTTATCCCAATTAATTCAGGAGTTACACACAGAAAGACAAACAGACAGGTCTCACATATAACACTACCATTTTTGCGTAGTTAAAAATGCGTGCGTGATGACGACATCGCTCCGAAGTAGTATCTGATCTTTTTCCGTTAAAAAAAAAACAAATTGCTTGATCTACTACAAACTGAAAGCCTAAACATCTTTTTTAATGAAATTTAATAATAAATATTTTAAGTCCCTATTTAATACAAAAAAATGTGTTGTAACTAAAATTAGTGTAATTAATCAAACAAACATTGCAGCTTTATCATACTAGTATAGAGGTTTTATGCCACAAGAATCTAAGGCTATTGTTAAAAATAATTTTGTCCAAATACACGCACATACTCGTAATAAGATACTAGTCTAAGTTAACCATCCAGATGGTACAATGTGTTCTCACTTAGAGATGGATCCTGAAATTGAGCCTTTTTGGATGTTATGTATAAGGCAATACAAATGTATGAGTATACTCATGGATATCTTCGACATTGGCCTTTTTCTCTAAATATAAATAGGATTTGAAAGAATACGTTATATAGTATTATCAAGACTTTATTTTCTAAAGACCGTCATGGTTCAGTAAAACTATGTTTGTCTGTAAACGCAAGGGCTGCTAATGCCGTTGAATGTAACAAAGTATGGCGTAGAATTCTGTTATTCAATATACAATGTCTCAAAAATATAGCGAAAATTAGTGAACGATACTCTGCTTGCGCCTGTTCATAGTTATAGTTATATATATATATATATATATATATATATATATATATATATATATATATATATATATATATAAAATTTAAATTTTTCCACGTATATATATTGTCTTCAAAGTGATAATTTTATTAGAACAAGAAAATAATTGAGATTAGTGAATAAAATAATGTAATTTAGCGGGCGAAGCCACGGGCGGGTCACTAGTAAATAATAAATACTCAACAATTAGTGCCGGTAATTAAGTAAAGTTTCAAAAGTAAAAGGCATTGGTATAGTATAATACCGGAAGTATATTTCTGTATATCCTGGCTTACAATTGTAACATGCGTAGAGAAGTTATTGTGATATCTCATAGACTTCAGTTCAGACAAAATAGACTAAAAAAAAATTCTTACTCCTATTAACTTATGGTACAGTCAACATATATCATATTTTAATGTAATATAATGTGGTCTTGTTAAGCTTTTTTTCAAAAAAGATATTGCTTGGATATTAGAATTGTTGGTGGATTTTATAAAAAACTTACTGACACCTTGTTAAAATAGAAACTTAATTACTTTTTAATTAAACGATTAACCTCCATAAATAGTTTTTTTTTTGTGATATGATAGGTTTGGCATTATTTTTAAACATTAATGACTTTTAATTTTTATAGAATAAAAAAATACACTGCTTTCTTTACGAGAGAGGAGACCCTTAAGAGTTAATCGTGTATTATAATGTTAAAATGTACACCAAAGATCATCTCTCAATCTCAATACAATTTTCATCTGTGCGTCGAAGACTTTTACAAAATTATATTACAAAAATAAATAAACGAATTATTAAATTAAACTTGTTTCCATGAAGCTTGCCATGTTGCCAGTCGTTTTTCAGTCGTTCAGTCACGAAAGAGTTTTATAAGATATATATGATATACAATAATTTCTTAATAACATTTACCAAACAAAAATCAAACTTAGCCTTGCTTAAAATCACTTCAGAACACTCACTGTACTCAACGATCTAATAAAATAAGGAAAATAAGGTATAAATATAGAAAATCTATACCCTCATACGTTATTCTTCGATCCTCACGCTATACTTTACTATGGCTTAGCTTATACAGACGACCATGTGTACCCAATGTAATCTTGAAAACATAATTAACACATGCGAAGAAGCTCACAAATTTAGTTCCATTACAGTTTCTTACAATAATTTATCTTAATACTACTGTATTAAGGTCTAAAGTTGAAGAAACTAAGTCTAGGATAATTCTAATTCTCGATTTAACAATATTATGATTTAGTGTTGAATAAAGCCGCCTCTTATGGAGGATTTTCTGCAGGAAATTGTGGATATATCCTTCAATGAGAACTATATTTTGCGCAAGACGTTCAATTGTTATCTTTGTTGATGAATAATTTTAGACAAGGAAATATTTAGTACCTATTAATGGCATTGTTAGTGTAACAACCCTGTATACATCAATGTAGACAAAGAAACTTGGGAACTAAGGGTTAAAATACTCCGTTACCAATAGGACACTTCTCGTTCTTCACATTCTGCCGACTTTTTAAGCCATAGTTGATGTGTTGAGCTTCTTTACCAGTGTATTTATTACCTAAAAATATTTAATGTTTCATTCCATCAAACGCAAATTGACCTTACAACCGTTACGTTTAAAGTCGCACGCTATGCCACTGCGCCACATCGGCCTCTGTTTTTTTTTTTTTTATGGTAAAGACACGGCAAACGAGCGTGCGGGTCGCGTGATGGTAAGTGATCACCGTCGCCCACGGCCCCGTAAGTTGAATGGGCACCGGGGCCCGGCATTACCCAATGCGAAACGCAGTGGCCAAAGCCACTACTTAACGCCGGTTTTAAATGCCGGGGGTGGTAACAATCCGGTCGAGTCTGCCCATGCGTGTTGCCATTGCTCATAACGTGACTCTCCCACTCGTACTTTAGTCGCCTCTTACGACACCATCAGTACCAGGGTGATTCTATTCTAAGCCGAGATCACACGGCTAAATAATAGTAACAATATATTTCTTTTTGTCGTAACACTTGTCAGAGCGCTCGTGGTCATCACAAACTCGACTCGACGTTAAGGATCTGGTAATCTATCGAACTCCTAGATCCTTAACGCCGAGTCCAGAGACAGAGAAAGAGACAAAGAGTAACGTCGTCGTTCTTAACTTCAGTCGATACAGTTAGTTAAAAATATTATAGTTTTAATAAAATATTATTGTCTCGACTTAAGTTAACTTTACTCTTAATAAGGAAATGGAAATAATTAAATTTTCCTACTGTCGCGCTGACATACAAACCCTACGTCATGACGGCCACGCGACGAATAAATAATTTTAATGAAATCAGTAGTTATTGGTTATATTTAAGAAAATTATTTTAGCTTCCTGCTGTATGCACTACACATAGCAGGTAAGCAGAGGGAACCTGATTAACTAATATTAGAACACTCCGTTCCTATCCAAATTTTTCACTTATTTATTAAGGCATTGCATGTTAGATATCCGATACTTAACATGCAATACATGTTGCATGATTTATTCGTTTTTTTTAGCTTTACGCCCACGTGGCAAAGTAGGTAGAACTTGTTTTTACTATTTTTGAAGTGTTATTCCACACTTAGGAAAGAAAAATACTAAATTTAAAAACATATAAAAATTTGGACGAAGTAGAATTTGAACCTGCGCCTCTTGAAAACCCTTTAACGCTCTGACCACTAAGCCATCCGTCCTCACCAAGCTCCGTCGAAATTCTTATACGCTTGTTACAACTTATTTATGTTGCTAGCATCTCTGTATGGAGATTTATACAAATTTCCGCTACCCAAAGATAATTAGAATTATTGTTTGGCAAGAGAGAATGCTTTTTATTAAATATTTTTACTATTTTTTAAAAATAAATTTCGTTAAGGCACAAACGAGCAACTGTAAATGTGATAGGTTATGGGTTCGTTTCGCACTTGAAGAAATGAAAAGTACAAAGCTTCCCTCTGTCTATCCTGCCATATGCCTCATAGAGCATGAAGCTGAAAAAAAATATCTGTTCATTGATATTATTATCTCTCATGTTTTTCAGTAAGGAATACTCTTTCAATTTTTTTCTGTAAAGATTTTTCTTTGTGCCCTAACTTCTTATATTTCAAAAATTATGTTGGTACAAAGATCAAACATGTTCGAGGTTGGGGGTGTAATTGACAAGAATTCATTCGTTTTCGATTCTATATTACAATAGATAATGATTCATTCACAAAAAGTACTCATTGTTTGTATTATTTTAACATTTCTATTCAATCAATCAACAAAATCAAATTTAAGTTTACTTTAATCCTTCATTTCCGTTAGAACACGAGCTATTTTACGTTATTTTTCCTAATATTGTTTTTAAATAGACACCTTACTGTAACCTATAGCGTACGCTTACTAGCCGTGAACCCATATTTAAAATATTTATATTGAAGTGAGAATATGTAGACACTGCGTGACATTGAACACAAATTATAACTTATACATGTTTCATTTGCCTATTAGCTACTACAGTATTATCGACAGATCTCTCAAAATCGCACTTTAATTCAATCTACTATAGAACAATACGGGAGTGTAAAACGAAACGTTTCAGTTATTTTAAAAGCCGTATTTAAGTGAATGTGTGGATAATAACAGAAAACGAGCAGCTGAACGCCAAATGGAATTGCATACTGTGTTGTTGTTAAGTACAACAGGTTTTAAAATTTACATACGAAATGTGATTTCATATGGATGATAATTATTTTTCGTTGCTTTAATGAAAAGAGGAAATATATTGACGTTGGTATATTTTAACATTTTTTTATAACACGACGGTTGTGGGTTCGACTCTCATCCGGGACAACGATCCAATATAAACTGAGTTTTCCATATTTTGGTAATAGCTACGGAGAAGCTCTAATATTTTCGCAACTTGTCATTTTCTTTTGACATTTTCTTTTGCCAAAATTAGTGCTATTCTGAGGAATATTTGATTGGTTTAGAAAAAAGTAT
>DWMZ01001740.1:0-15575 GCA_018249855.1 Eueides tales michaeli
GTCATTCGACTTTAAAAGAATATCTCAAATCCTATGTAAACGAGAAACAGGATAATTGGCCGCGATACGTGTACACGGCTATGTTAGCGTACAACACCGCCGTCCATTCCACTACAAACTTTACACCGTTTGAACTTATGTTTGGTAATAAACCTTATATTCCCAGTTCGATCTTTGAAGATCCTCCTGGAGTAACTTATCCTGACTATGTCCGAATGCTCCAAAATCGTTTAAAATACTCGCGGGAAAAAGCATTGGAACATATTAATAAATCTAAGCTTAATTCTAAAACATATTATGATTCACGCACTCGTCCCATACAATATAAAGTTGGAGATTTTGTATATTTAAAAAATCATCTCAGGATGCGCAAGGCCTTATCCCCTATATGGAAAGGCCCATATAAGGTAATTAAAGTACATGGCAACAACACACTATCGTTATTAATAAATCGACGTCATGTACGACACCATTTTGATGAAGTTAAATTAGCTGAAACTCCATATAAATAATTTTATCCTTTATACAGTAAAATATTTAGTATTAAGTATTATATATAATTCGTAAGTCGTATTATTAAAACATTTATAATCATTTTTTTTAGTAAATAAAATTTTAACAATTTAATTAAAATAATAAGCCTCTTATCCTGAACTGCTTTCTTCTTTCTTTTGTATTGGGGTTATCGTTTTGGTTATAAAATGTCTCTGAGTTCAGTGTGCCTCTTGGCAAAGGCCTCCTCTAACAATTTCCATTGTACTCTGTCTCTAGCAACTCTTCTCCATTTTGGGCCTGCTGTCAATTTGAGTTCATCTTCCCATCTCTTGCTTTGTCTTCCTCTGTTTCTTCTCCCATCTCTAGGGTACCAGTCTGTTATGATGTTGCTCCATTTCTCATGTTTATCACGCAGCATGTGTCCAGTCCATCTCCACTTCAAACTATCTATTCTAGTAAGTACGTCTGTAACTCTTGTCTTACATCTTATGACGGTGTTTTGTATCTTATCTTGTTTCTTTACACCTATCATACTTCGTTCTATAGCTCTTTGGCAGTGATCCAGCATGCTTCTGTGGTGTTTCGTGAGAGCCCACGTTTCACACCCGTATGTTATACATGGAAGAACGCAGGTATTGAATACCTTCCTTTTGATACCAATACTAAAATCTGTGGATTTCATAATCTCTTTCAATGACCAGTATCTTTTCCATCCGTTAGCTATCCGTCTTTTGATTTCTTTTGTAGTTGTGTCTGTATGTGAAATGATTTGTCCCAGATAGATATATTCATCTACATATTCAATGGGTTGGTTGTTAATTTTTATTTCATATTTGTTTGAATTCGTTAATAGCTTCGTTTTGTATATATTCATAGATAAGCCCAAACAAATTTTATTCATTTCATTTTAATTATTCAGGATTATTTTCGTTATTAAACTTTCTTTATCTCTTCAGATTTCAAAGTTAAATATTTGTATTTTATTTTACGCCTAAATAAATATATCGAACGAGTTTAAGAGTTCACGAATAATATACATTAGCTATTATGATATTATAGATAACGGAAATAGTTTATGTATTAGTAAAGGCTTACATGAGGTCGCGTCTCACGCCGTGATGGAACAGTGACAGTATGCGTATACCGTAGTAGAGTGGTGGAGGCTGTCAGCGGCAGTGTGTGACGTCAGCGCGCCCTCACCACCTCAACAGTCAGGAAATTGAATGTTCCCAATAACGTGGCAGAGCAGAAATATTTAAGACGATTTTCTAATATCCGCTCCTTCTTCCTTCAATTATAGATAATGCATATTTGTCTAAGTTTAAAGCTTTTAAATATGAACCAAGCAAGGCGAAGCGAGGCATTGAGTTCTCACTGAAAATAAACTCAGTGGAACATTTTCTCAATTGCTCTCTTGCTTACGGATTAAAAGTTGAATTACATATTAAGCGTAGCTAGAAATTAACATGACTTTTTAAAGTTTTAAAATCACTCATTTTTAATTAGAAAAGGTAAAGATGCTCCAGTTCGCTTTATTAAAATGTAACTGAGATACGCTGTTTAGCAATCAAAGCTTCTACCAAGAACAAACAATTTGTAGACGCTCAAATAATTCATGTTCCGTAGAAATAATTTATTACTTTACATTATTATCTGCGGTAGAAAAGAAAACAATGTTATTAAGAAACAATATCAAGCAGTGAGCTGTCTCACGCGTGATCTCAAACGTTATACATAATTCGTTCGATGGTAAAGTGTTCTCTCAAAGTGGCATAAGTTAGCGACAAATAGACATATTGTACTTCAATATAACAGTGGGGAGGTGCGGAGGACGTTACGCGATAAATTTAAACTTTTTCAATTTTGAAAGCTCTCACTTCGGTGGCGCGTCGCCACTTATAAAATGCTATTGCAAATTTTTCAAAATTTTCAAACTGCGGTCTACGAACTACTTTTGACGGAGCGCGGAGCCGAGTGTGGGTCATATTGGAAGGAAGTATCAAATATGTGAAATTAAATGTGAATAGCATTTATGTATAGAATTAATGGTAGTTCAGATTCCGAGAGTGAATATAGAGATGTTTAACAGATTATATAGTTATTTTAAAACTATAACTTTGTGTACAAAACTTAAATAATAACAATAACAATCTTTTAAGTGAAATATATTTAAATTACTATTAAAAGAAATATTGTAATTTATTTACTATTTAATATCTGGTAGTTTGATTGAAGACAATCTATTACAAAGGTTTTTTTTTATAACATCAATTTAGTTGGCTTAACATTTAATAAAATGAATATTGTCAGGTATATGCAGTAGTTATCTATTACTGTATTTATTGGTTAGCTGACAAATATTTTACGTTGACGAATAAAAATAATGAATAAAATGCTTGTAATAATACCAAAATGTGACAAGATACTATATATTAGAGTAATCAAGTACTCCAAGTGACATATGTAGACACATTGTGTGTACTAGTATGGAGATATCCCCAGGGACTACAGGCGCTACAGGGGCGACGCGACGGGGCGACGAGGCGACGTAGCGAACGTGAAAAACATCAATTTCCTACGGATTTAGCTCTACTTCCATTTTGCGAACAGACTTTGATTGCCTCGCGTCCGCTCACGTTGCGTCCTCGATGATTCATGCAGCTTCGCAATACTATCAACTATAGTAATAAGTGTTATATAAATGGTTTTGTTTTTAATATTAATAGTGGGGAACGAAACGGAGTGTCTTGACACTAGGTTCTCAAGATCTCTCTGCTTACATACTCAATCAAGTAATTTAATTAACAATATTTCAGACTATCTCTGATGGCTCGAACAAAATGAACGTTAACAAAATATTCTCATATTTTAGAACAAGGTAAAATAGCGTACTGTGTTATTTGGAGACATCCAGAGCGGCCATAGCGGCGCTGCGTGATCCTTCGCAATGGACTCTAAAAGTTTATGCTCCTTTAGTGTTTTACTGCGATCCTTCATTTAAGCATATACAGATATTCTTTATACACACATCTCCGCATGTTCGCTTTGTAATCATAATAAATCGATGTTGACAGACAACGAGCTATTACTATTTTATTACTTTGGTCTATCGTATTTTGTAGTCAGCTAAAGATATATTACTATTATTTCAGTGACGTAAGTTTCGTTCGAATTTGGAGGAATTAATGTTGATAAAATATTATACACGAAAAGGGGAACTTAGGAATCCAGTGACAAAACACTTCGATCTTTCTAGGACACTTTCCCTCATACCGCCAAATTAAAGGTATTGCGTATTGACCGACGTAATTCAATGCCGCGCTTTTCCTTGTTACTTGTCAGCGCACGGGCGCACACTTATGCCACTGTACTAAGACAGACCTCGTTTTTAAGTATAATTTTATAAATAAAACTGTATAACATCGTACACGTTTTATAACAATGGTTGTTAATATACAAGTACAAAAACAAAATCAATAAAACCAATTATACTAGTAATTATACGAGTACATACAAATCGAACTTCTTTGATATTATTCTGTATTGGTTGAAGGTTATTAACATGCTTAATTATTTCATGTCAGTCTTTCTCTATCGGCCACTGTTATGTTTATTTTACGAAAAAATATGAATATAATGACGCAAAAGATTTATAATATAAAATAATATAGAGTTTCGGGTCAAGTGGCTGCATTTTTACCTTTAGTGACTCACTGTACATTATAATAGTGAAATAATTCATATTTATTTGTGTATAATAATCAATTCGAACACTTACGAATTACAAGTACTAATGAAAATAAAAAAAATAGTTTATTTCTTACAGTTTTTCAAGAATGCGTACGCTAGCCCTGTATTGCAGGTAAATGCGCGCATTTTATTGGGGTAGGTAAAATTTTACAATTAGTGTTGACAAAATAAAAATAACTATACTTATATTAAAAATAATGAATATTTTAAGGCAAAAAAATAAAATTATTCTTTGTCTTGATATCAAATTTATTACTAACTATGTCCAACAGTAACTATGGCACGTTGTATGGAAATAATATGTTCTATATATTTATATTAATGTGTTTGTATACGAGCGGACACTTTAATGTAGAAGTCTAAATTCAAAATAAATATACACTGAGCCTGATGAAAACATATGTTACGTACATATACACATACGTAATAAATTACAAGAAATAGTTCATAATAATAATAATAATAATAATTCATATTCATTTGTTTATAATAATCTCTTTGGAAATAAGACAAAATGCAACATGAATTAGACTGCGGTAGAAGGCAGAGAACGGAGTGTCTTTACACCAGATTCTTACTGCCTACCGTACTATATATGAAATACAGCGTGAAGATGATTATATCAATATAATTTATTACTAACAATAACAACTACATTCTATTTAAGCTGCCACAATCTGGTGTATGCTCTCTAAGCGAGACCAAAACGATTTTATAATGAAACATTTAAATGAATCTTATTGAGGCACATTAGTTTGGTCCCCGTACTTTATTTTGAACAATAGTCAAGATTAAATACACATTCTGTCTTGGACGTAACGACCGCTGGGCTCAGATCAATATTAGTAATGTCTCACAGACAGTCTTGTTTGTTGATGAAGACTCAACAATGGTTACCTTATGTTCGTGGTGCGATGGAGGTTATTGACCCCACTTACTTATATTTGATCCATTTTAGTAAAATACTTAATGGATATAAAATATATAAAATGATTTTTTTAAGTTTAAGCATTTTTTTAATATAAATTCTACTGTTGGCGCATAGTTGGCGTATGCGACTGTATACGGGAGAGGCTGTGGGTTCAATTCCCACTCGTAATAAAATTTGAATATTTTTTTTAATTTTCCTTAATATAGTACGGAGATAAAGCGGATTAAGTGTCGCCAGTCAACACACAATACCTGATTTCGTCGGAAAATGAGAAATAGAACAAATAATGTCTGAGTGGAAACACTATGTTCCCAGATTTCCTTTAATTTACTCTACTATGTGCCGGGTTAGTTACAGCGTGAAGCAAAAAAATCTTACCTTATATTGTAAAGCATTATTAGTTTGTAGCACGAAGTAAGCAGAATTATTTTGTATCACAAAGTCAGGTTCGAACTGTAAGATATTGGTAGAGCATTATATATAATAGACTAGTGTATTCATTGAGGAAGGCTACGTGACATTAAGTTAGAATGAGTCTAACACAACTCTCAGCTTTATCCATTAGATGCTATTATAATTGAATTAATCGCGTATACATATGTAGTATAATACACTTTCAGAAACCCGACATCTCTATTACTTTACAGTAGTCCGTGATCTAGAGACGCGTCAGACGGTTAAAATTGTTAATTCGGTTATAATAGTTTCATTTAACTCACTCAGCTTCACGCTGTATCCCGCGAAACTATATTAAATGTAGAGAATTAGAGAATAAAAAATTGAACTGAATGTTGACCTCTTTCCGGAACTCCATTAGCGATATCGGACTACGTATTTGTTAATCGTTTCACAAACATCAGCTTACTTAATTAAATGACGTATAAAAAGCGAAGGATCACTCGTACGTGTGATATTTGACGTCACATTACACGCTCGATCTCGTCGCGTTTCAAGCTACAGTGGCTCCGTGACTTACGACGCTAGTCTTAGAGTATACTGTTTTTTAGTTTCACGATAGATGAAATTATAATAGAAACACGAGTTATTTCTGCGGCGTTGAGTTCCGCCATTCAAAATGCATTGTTACAAATTTCGTGGAAAGTGCGGAACGGAACGGAGTATTTTAACACAAGGTTCCCATGTTTCCTCTGCCTAGCCTGCCATGTGCGGTAAGCTGAGAGAGAGAGAGAGATTTTTCCTTTTTCGTCGTTAAGTACACAGAGAAAGTAGCGGGCGCTTACTAGTGTTTTTTATAAAATGCAGAACATTGTAAAAATATATGATTTAATGTTTGTATTGCACAAGTCGCACTTGGCGGGCCTTCATCTGTAATACCGCAATGAATGAGGCCTGACAGCGCGAGCGGCGCGATACTGTTATCGAACTTGTAGCTTTTATATGCACGAGTTAAACGTTGCGTGTCGCGTGTCGTCTTAGCGACGGACATTATTGAATATATTGTGGAGCTCGGGATTTGTATTTTTATATTTGTAAATGTTAGTATTTCATCACTTAAAAGTTTCTCCACATTTGAGAAGTTGGCGGCTTATGATAAGGTTGACTGTAAACGCGACAGGTTGTGGATTCGATGCCTACGCGAGAAAATAAATATTTCATTTTCTTGCGTAGGCATCGAACCCATAACCTGTCGCGTTTACTGTTTTCTTTTTTTTTTATCATTTTCATATGAAATATTTAATGATTTCAGTTATTCGCACTGGTAACAAGGCAACGCGCGGCGTGAAGTTTCGCCACTTTTCAGCGAAAAGTGGGGAATGGAACAGAGTGTCTGTATTAGCAAATAATATTATTATAAGATATCATATGATACGGCTTATGAAAGAATACCTTAACATTCGTAGCCCTGGCTGGTGGGCGGTGGTGCTCGAGGAGCACGGTGAGAATTTTATGCGTAATAAGGATGGTCTACATCAGCCCATTCATGAGTCCTACATTACCCGTTCGAGTCTCACTCAGGCGACGTACCCATAAAAGAATTATCTCCCGATAAAAAAGGGAAATATAAATGTATATTTACAAATAGAAAACGTCAAATATTCCAAAAAATATAAATTTTAAAAGAATTAGATTTCTAAATCACCTCTAGAAGTCAGTTCAATTAGTAACAGAGTGTCCTCAATCTTTTGATAATTTGTAATAAAGATGTGTACTTTAATGAAGAAAACTCTTTGATCAAATGAATGAAATCCATGAATTATACATAATTATATATATTTTTATTGGCTGTTTTACGTTTATGATCATTTAAAGGAATTTACATATTAAATACTATACGTGAGGTATGAAGGTTAGTGGAACAAAGGATATGAAGTACTCGTGACATGCAATCGGCGATAATGTCTGTACAGTAGTGCAAGTACTCTTAAAATGTTTTATTGACAATTTTAGAAATCACGCTTAAATTATTTTAAAAATAATAAATCTGTAACATTAATGTTATAATAAGTAACCGTCTTAAACTTTTTAACACGCTTTTATTAGCTGTGGTCGTTTTTATGTATGTATATGAATGTATACATATTTATATAATGTTATAGTTGAACGTAATTTTGACCGACTTTAAAACGTCTAATTCATTTGAATTTGCATTATTATTGTTTGCGCAAACTATAGAACATAGCGAACTAATGAACCACTCGGACGCTGTTTAAGCGGAGGAACTTTTATTGAATGCGGGAATTATTTCAACAAGAAACTATGCGCATTGTGAAATAAATTATTAAATACAATAACAAATTAATTTGAGAACGAATACAGTTGTAGTAGTACGTACTTTTAAAAGAACTATTAAAATATATATAGTGATTTTATTTGAAACTGACGTGGCGCAGTGACTTTAACTGTGACCCACCACATTGCATCATTCTGGGTAGAGTGTTATTTCTAATTCTTTGCTTTGGTATTAAGTTTCGGTACTTAAAGTAATACATTACATCAATATCTTAAAATAAGACGGAAAATTTCCCTCTGCCTACCTTGTTAAATGTTACTAAATAAAAATAAACATTTAACTAGCAAATAGCAAAGTCATCATGCCTCACAAAGTCGACAGGCCTCACAAATAAATTACAGTTTATTATAATTCATCAAATAATAATATATTTTTTAAGAACTTATATAATTTATAATACTATATAATAAAAAACGATAACTGCTAATTGCTTATATACAATTAAAACCATACATAGGTAATTGATTCGTTAGTTCAGTTGAGTGTAATGTGACAGACGGAGGTGCGTGACTGCGAGTAGTCTGAGTCGAGCGACTCCGCATGAAGCGATCAAACATCGATGTACTCGTAGTTGCTACGTCACATACGTTGTACAGTCAGCTCTGGCCCGTTAGTGACTTGCACGACCCTAAGAGTAACCTTTTTTTATATTAATGTTGTATTATAGGTACCTATAGGCATATAGGCAGGGAACTCTATCCCCCATATATTTCAAAATTTTCAATACCCCGGTCGAACTATTTATACTGATTGGTCTTGTTACCAGAGAGATGTAAACGAAAATAATTTAGTTCCCCAAGTCGAAAATGAATGAACTACATCCTCTTTACAGTCGCTTTGCCGCTGCGCCACAACGACCTCAGTACTTTACTTTACTTAGCACATACGAGTATATGTAGTTCTATACTTCAGTTTTATTTAGATACAACTTTATGCGGTAATAACAGAGTAGCTTAATGGACTTAATGCACAAGGATTTAATGATTGTGCTTATCTCTACACATCCTTTACAGTTTGTAGTCGGCGCTGGGAACTTTGTTTTTGTGTATCGTACTACAAAATGGAACGTCTCTTTATTTCATTTCTGTAAGAAGTATAAATTTTATTTTCACGATATATTCTTTTACGAATGCCCAGCACTCTCTAACCCACTTAAGACCTACACGGTAAAATTGAACTCTATAAGTCCAGCAGCTCCGTATGTGACTTATACATATATCAGTGATAATTCTTATATACGTTATGCGGCGTCTATCGTGGCACAAGGGCAGAAGCCTGTGACTCTTAATGAGTCAGGTTGTGGGTTCGATTTCCATACTTGGAAATGAAATATTAAATATTTTCAATTTAAATATTGTATATTTTCATTTCTTTGTTCTGGTAGCAAGGCAAAGCACGCTGTTGAGTTCATCCACTCAAAACCTAATATTTCAAATTTTGTTGGAAGTTGGAAACTGGGGATCGGAACGGAGTGTCTCAATATCAAGTTCTCTGCGTACCCTGCTATGTACGGAATACAGTGCAAGACTAAAAGTAAGAGGTGATCTATTCCTTACTATCTGCTAAAATAGAAAGCGTAATGGAGTTTAACACCGCCCTGTCTTCCTCAGCTTCACGCTTGTATCCTACACATGGTATATTCTAAGTAAGACAACTCCGTTACTCATTTTCCACCAAATTGGAGTCATTGTGTATTGAGTGGTGGTACTTGATGCTCTGGTTTGCCTTATTACTAAAGCGACATAAAAGGAAATATTGAATACTTTTTTTTCTCAATTATAGATTGAATCAACAAAATATATCGCGTTTACAATCGCATGCTTGCTGCGACTGGCCTCAAGTTGATATCATGCCCAGTCATACTGATATGACTGTATCAGTAATGTTAATAGTAGACGTTGTCCGTCACGCGAGCTCTTACACGTCACGTGTCAGTACAAAGTTTCACTTTATATAGATTATATGTGATTATTGTTATTATTATAATTGGTGCGATTAAATTATTATTTCTTTTACGAATTATTATTTAGGTATCCTTTATATGAATTATTGCGTCAAAAAGTCAACGTAGTAACGAATATTTGTCCTTTTTCTACACTTTTTGTAGGGTTTTATTGATTTTTAAAAAGTCAATAGTTCAGTATCACGCTGTATTCTCTATGCATTTGTTAAATATAAATATGAATATCCTAATATTTAGACGACATTCCGTTCTCTACTCTCCGCGCGAATATATAACGTATTTTTGAGGCTTGTCGTGGCGCACGGACACAGGTGTGTGTTTGTAAACGCGACTGGTAGCAAGGCAAAGCGCAGCCTTAAAATCGGCGGAAAGTAGGGAAGGGAACAGAGTGTCTTAACAATAGATTTCTCTCTCTCAGAAGCTGTTATCCCGCACATGATAGGTAAAAATATCCTAAGAAAAATATCACAATTACGTGTTAACAATAAAAATCATTATATATTATTTATTTATCTAATATAATCAAAATGTTTGTCGCTTGGCAATAAATATATGAAAATGTACCTCAGAATTAATAACACGTTATATGTCCGTCATAAATCGTGTAGTTCTTACGTATGAGGTCACACATACCCATATATGTGTCCTCACACTTGGCAATTAGTATTGTAGGGCCGAAGCATTTGCTTTTAATGTTTTATTCTATTTCAGTTAAAGATACCTTGGTGTCAAAACACTCCGCTTGCTATTTTCTGCAAGACATTGCGTGTAGACCATAATGTTCAAAATTTTTAAATAAATTATAATCTATATGTTATTCTGATGTATAAGATATATGAGTGAAGAGCTGATTCTAAATTTATTCAATAATTGTCGTGTAGTTCTCACAACATTTTACATTTATAATATTGCTATATGAAGGTATAGAAGGTACGTGAGGTTGTCGTTGATATCGTTTGATGGAAACCGTAGCTTCAAATTACAATTTGTGAATATTTCTATATTGTAATGTTCATATCGTTGTTGCGGCGAATTTATTATTTATTCAGTTTAACTAAAAAATTTCGATCATTGTAAGCCGGTGGTTGGGAGAAGCGAACAGGTGATGGAATCGAAAGTATGTTAAAAAAAAAATTATTTCGTTATTTAAGGACTGACGCACAATGTACACTCAAAGCTAATGGACATGAAAGTTCAAATTTGTTATAAACGTAGGTTATATAACATAGGAGTATAGAACAGAATAGAACGGAACGAAAAAGACGATCATTTCCATATTAAATTTTATACCTTAAAAAAATGTCAGCGACACCTACTATATTATAAAATGTATGTAAAACTATAGTTCCTACAAAAATAGTACTTGTATTCATTTACGTTTATATTCTATTCATAGCTTTTGAGCTTCTGAGCTTTTGACGTGTGACTGTGAAAGCGTCGAATGTGGGTTCGATTCCAACTTAGGATAATGAATTTTTAATTACTCGCTTACATAAGAAGACAATGTGTGGCGTTTTGTTCCGCAATTCAAAAGTAATTTTTTTGAAAATTAAGCATTCCATCTGCCAAGCAGTTACGTATATGTAGGGTAAAGATTGAAAAAAATAAAAGTTACATTTTACAGATCGTTTTTGCAATAATACAAGATATTTAACTGTTTGTAAATCAGTTTTCACAAAAATGCAAAGATCTCAATCTTTTGGTTGAGTACAGAAGGTGATACATACACCTCTAGTACACATAATATATAGAGACGAATAAATGGTTCATATACTAGAAAATATTAGATCAACAATAACTATATAATTTTATTACTTTTTTATCAGCTTCACGTTGTGTTCCGCACATAACAGGGTAGGCAGAGAGAACTTGAGAACTTAGTGTTAAGACACTCCGTTCCGTTACCCACTCTCCGGGGAACTTAAGGCATTGTGTGTTGAGTGGTAAAACTCAACATCGCGCTTTACTTCGTTAACGGAGTGAAAAGTCAAAATACAAAATAATTCATCGCAATAACATCACTAGATATTATGTATTGTATATTTTATATAATTTATTTTCATTTAACTTATTTTTTACTTAAAAGAAGGAATGAGGACGTGAGGTCAAGAGAACGGAAGTTACCACTTAATCGTTTTGCCTGCCAGAGCGAAAAAAATAATCTTAAATATTTCATGTAAACAAGCGATGATCGAACCAACAACCTGTCGCGTTTACAGTCGCACATTTGCACCTCTACGCCACGAAGTGTCTCACTTATTAATTATTATAATGTAAATTATCCTTACTTTTTCATATTATACAATAGAGCACGTAACGTGAATGCTTGTCGTATAGAATATGATCTCTAACCCACAGTGTACACTCCCGAGTGAGGAGGTCGCCGCGGGGCTAACTAACTGAAACATGTAACACTTTGTTCTGCAAACATTGAGTTGAGACGTTCTGTTTGAGTTGTGCTCCAAGAGCCCCGTCCTCCGTCCACGCCGCACGTGCGCTCTCTACATGCGACGTACGACTTGGAAGAGCTACTTACTTCTACAGTTTTATATTTTAATTTAATTATAAATATTATTTAATCACATTGTTTGGCTTCAGACAGTCGTGGCGCAGGGGAGCAAGTGTGCGACTGTAAACAAGATAGGTTGTCAGTTCTATTACCAGTCGAGGAAATGAATGATATAATATTTAATATTTCTGCTTTAGTAACAAGGTAATACGCGGTATTATTTAATAAAAATTCCGTGAATATGCCCTGCGATATGCGGGATACACAATGAGGCTATATTTCAGCTTCTCGCGGAGTATTCCGGGCAGCAGACGTAGGGAATGTAATATTAAGTTATACATAATTCATCAGTTCTAAAATATAATTTAAATATTTTAAATTCAAGTTCGTTATTTCAACTTCAATTATTTTTTATAATTCAAAGTGTGACTAAAATGTCAAAAGTATTATTCTATACATTTTTTAATGCCAATTGAATTGTACTTAACTGATGATTATGCAATGTACGTAACACACACACACATAAGTGTGTTATTTTCGTTCTCCATTGTCCGCCGAATTTGAGTTTTGTTTTTGTGTGTTAATAGGCGGAACTCAACGCCGCGTATTGATTAGCTACCAGAGCGAAAAAATAAAAAATATTACTTATTTAATTAACTCTACTGGAGATAAAACCCATAACTTATACATACATACATATATATGCTATATCGTTGGGTATGGTAATACTCCAAATGGAAGTCACTTCCCATAAAAAGAGTTCACAAACCAAAAAGTTGTAGAATTAATAGAGATGCAAATGAAGATAAATCACGAGACGCCACATTAACCAATCGCCCTCTTACTCACATCATAGCCTTTTAATTAATATGGAAAACTTACTATACGTACCATGTACAGTCACGGGAAGTGTTTAGTGACGGAACTCAACACCACTAACGAGAGTATGAAATACTTTGTTGCCTCAAGTGGAGATCGAACCACAAGTTGTTACATTTATGATTGCACGCTTGTGAGGCAGAGGGAACTTAGGAACGTAGTGTTAAGACACTCTGTGCCGGTTCCCACTTTATAATATAACAGTATAATTGAAGAAATTAGTAACATAACGTATTAAAAAATGAAATTACGAAACAAACATTTTTATACCGTCTGAAGTACGAATTGTTCTATTATAAAACAACGAAATTACATTGAAATCAGTACTTCAATACACAAACATCACAATAGAAGTATATAAAAGTCTAGCAGTTTTCATATCGTAGGGAAGTCTAAAGCTTTGGAGGTACAAAGGAGCATCGATGCAGTGGCGCGGACGCTACGCCGATAAACACCGCCTGCCGTCCCCCGAGTGTGGAGACAGACCTGCTATATCTGGTCTATACGTCGAATACGGACAAAATGCCCGCTCGTGCGGAATAAACGCGAGAAATCGGAGTTACAAGTGGAACGTTTAGTTCTTACATTTTGAAAATTAGTTTTGCTTCAATAGATCAATAAATATTACTGTTATCTTAGAACGTAGGTTTTTGTGATTTTGTTTCATCTAATTTAATTTTTTAACCAAATAAATTGTCTTTTTATTTGTCAACTTAAATTAGAAACATAGTTCGTTCTACTCCTTCGTTCTACTTTTCTGGGTTCTGTGCCTAAAAAGGCAAAAAAGAAACGGATAAAGGATCACATTGTTGACCGTCTGTCCGTCCGTCAAGATCATTAATTTTACTTTTCTTTACCTCCTAATTCAAGAGTTATGAAATGTTGCACGAAGTGTAACCTACAATACAAGTATAAGGGAACTGATAAATTATCGATATTTTATAAAAAAAACTATTACAAATTTATATTTGTAGTTAATTTCATACAAAAGTGGGGAATGGAAGTGGAACGGAGTGTCTTAACACTAGGTTCTCGGGTTCCCTCTACCTTCCCGGCCTCGTGCGGGATACAGCGTGAGGCATAAAAAAAGAAAAAAAAATTATACAAAATAAAATAATTCGCCCGCCAACTTACACTTGCCAACCTCATTCCTCGTGTGATCAGAACTTACATAGTATATTCTGTGCTTATTACATAATTGTAGGACTACAATTACAGAACAAATAAATGTATTAACAACTATTAGACAGTTGAAGAGATGAAAGAGGTATGCCGAGATCGTAGCGTTTGGTGCTCCCTTTTCTCTGGCTACCCCGCTATGGAAGTAAGTAAGTTAGTAATAACTATTCCAAACTTTTAATTTTACCATATTTCATACGAAGTAAGTGCATATAACTGCAAAGTTAAGTTTGTCAATTTTTGTCAGTTGTACCGTAGACATACAATACTGAAATTATTACGGTAACTTCGATGCGCGAGTCCCACTCGCACTTGTATATAACAACAGTTTGTAAGCAAAAATTGTAAAAATAATTGTTGGGGCCGTGTGACCGTAAGCGTGACGGGATGTTCGATTTTAAATGGAATGGGTAAATGGAAATTTAATATTTTCATTTCCTTGCTCTTGGTATTGTGGCAAAATATGACGTGGAGTTCAGCAACTAGATACGGAATGTCTTTAAAGTTTGGTGAAAAGTGAGAAACAGAAGTTATTCAATGGGTCCGGAGCGTCTTGAAACTAGGTTTTCAGATTGCCTCTGTGTACCCTGCTATGTGCGGGATACAGCTTTAAAATACAAAAAATATATTATATATATGATGGCCAAAATAAACAACATATTTTACAACATTTATTTTACAAAGCTAACTTACACATTACGTAAGTATTCTGAATTTCTATAACATGTGATTGAAAATAAAAACTAAATGGAATTACTTGTCAATCGGTTGACCAAATAAAACACGTTGCGATTCGTACGGCGCTCCGCGTCTGTCCGCCTCGACCCGCCTTGACCCGCCTCTCCGGGGAAATCCATCAGATGACAATAAAAAAAAACTTCACGCTCGCCCTATAGCTTATGTCTGTGAACCAATGACCAGCGGCTCACAATGTATTTTTGTTTATACGTTGTATACTAGAGTTGTTAACTATAAAGCTTTCATTAAAACATATGACACCAAGTGTTAAGACAACTCAAAGAAATGAAATATTTAATATTTTCGTTACTTGACTCTATTAACGAGATACAGCTTGGCGCTGAATTTTACCAGTCAATGGGCAATGCCTCAAATATGG
>DWMZ01001741.1:0-15573 GCA_018249855.1 Eueides tales michaeli
TCTTGAAGAACCTCATATTGTAGCTCACAGGGAAAACCTCGGCAGGAAGTTCATTCCACAAACGGATGGTCCGTGGGAGGAAATTCCTCTGAAACCGTACTGTGCGGGACCATTGTGGCCCCAACGTGTGAGCGTGAACTCCCTGTCGATGGCGGCGCGGTGCGATGATAAAAAGTGGCCGTCGGCACCATGTCGAACAATTCCTCGGAACACGACCCATTATACAAGCGGTAGAGCACGCACAAGGAAGCAAAATCTCTTCTTAAGCTTAGAGGCTCAATGCCGCTCGCAGGTATAGGATCGCCGACAAGTCTCATAGCTCTTCTTTGGACCGTGTCAAAAGACTCAAGCTGGTATGCTGGCGCTCCCGCCCAGAGATGGGAACAATACTCCATATGGGGGCGGACTTGTGATTATTTAAATTTCATAAAACATACCTAAGAACCACAGCGATGAACCGCGATTAAAAGTAACTGCACTGAAATTGGTCGTTAATTCAGAAGCTACGATGCTACGGAGAGATACACAGACACATAGATCAAACTTATGACACCCCTAATAACTTTTTGTAACTAATCTTCTTCTCTTTTAGCTAAGTTTCTTACGTCGCGAGTTACAGATTTACAGCTATTCGAAACGCAACATGTTTTGTATATATTTAAATAAAGCTTAATAACTGATGCCACTTTATAAGTGTATAATCATCCAGAGATTAGATATATGCACTAATATAAAAATTGAGGCCTGTCGTAGCGCAGACCAGACTAGCACTATATATATATATATATATATATATATATATATATATATATATATATATATATATATATATATATATATATATATATTGTAATTTTTCTTTGATCAAATTCTTCTGAATGATCCCATCGAGGTTAGTTCTTTTTAACAAATTTATGTATCAGTAAAAGTAATTCTTGAAAGCATTAAGCGTATATATCTATAAGATAGTATTGACTTACTAGCATTATGTCATTCTAAATCGATTTGTAGTCGATTTAGGTCAAATATAGCAACTTAATAGAATGTTTTATTACATTATATAGTGACAACTTAGGGAAAAATATAGGTATAATTTTAAATAACATTTGTAAAGGACGCTCAGTAATTCAAATTATTGTAAGTCTGGAGCTGAAATCTATACTGGTAATAAATTTGTACCCGATCACTGTCTGTATATAGAAGGTTTATTTAAAAATATCTTATAGGGGAAATTTAAAAAAGTTTCTCTGTTTGTTTGTTTGTTCGTTTATCTGTGAGTTCCCGTTAATTTCAGAAACGAGTAACCAGATTTCAATGTAGTTTTCACTATTATATATTATATTTTGGCAACCATCCTTCAACATTTAGTGTTTCTTTTATTAAAATCAGTTGACAAATAAAAATGTTAAGTCAATTTAAACTATTTGATTTGTTAAAATTGCTACAAGTTTATTATTTAGTGAAGTGAGTTAACACTAGGTTCCCAAGTTCCCTTTGCCCTGCCATGTGCAGGATACAGCGTGAAGCTGAAAAAAATAAAGTAAATAATATCAAGTGATATTTATTTTTATAAATTCAATTAAATTGACATCTTATCTTACTAATATTATAAATAAATACGAAAGTTTGTACGGATGTGTGTATGTTTCTTTCACGTAAAAACTACTGAACGGATTTTCATGAAACTTTGCAGTAATATATAGCTTCGATATCAGAATAACATAATAAGTTAAAATTTATAGGGATTTTTAACCGACATAAAAGAGGAGGTTCTTTTATGTATATTCCCCGATTACACAAAGATAATTACTGTAGGTTTATTTATCTTAAATAGTTCTAAATTAAAGTCCGCGACAGCATATATGTATCTTTTATGTGTAAGTCACTATGACCAAAATAGTGAACGCGGACGAAGTCGCAGGTAACAGCTAGTTAATAATATAATTGATATTAAAAAAATATTTGACTTATGATAGGCTACCCATCATATTTTTTATAAAAGATAGATAGAGAGTAGTGTACTATAATAGTATTTACATTCTATAATATAATTATATATCATAATAGTATCTAATTCAACAATTACTGTAGCTATAAGGACCTCCGTTCCTAATTAATTTAAATTAAATAATGAAACAATAGAGGCTATCTCCGGCAATAACAAAGTAATAATCTAACAAAGTAGTCATACTGTAAAAATAAATATTTTTTGTAATGATAATAATACAAACTTGGTTCATCAATACATACAAGAGTTATTATTAAATTGTAATCAAATTCATATACTTTGTATTACAGGGCACACTTTCTTCGAAATTCTAAGGCAATATTTAATTTCAGTTATCAACAAGTAGCTAGTATGTCCAACAGGGAAAATATATACCCTAAAGACTTTTTAAGAAGAAAAATTAAAGAAATTATTATATTGACCATTGCATCACAATATATGTTTGAAAATGTTATCTATGTTAAGAATAACTAATTATTTAATTATATGCCGTAAGCCGAAATACATATTAATTACTAAGCTGTAATAACCAAAGTAAATAATAAAATTAACAAAGGAAACGTAGATTGTTACCTAATAATGATATGTAAGCATTTTAATTTCAATAAATTATTATAAGTTTTGATTTTGATAAGCAAAACGCCGCGTTGAGTTCAACACGTAAGGGAAGAAGAAAACTTGGGAAGTTCCCTCTGCCTACCTTGCTATGTATGGAGTATATAAACGAAAACATAAAAAAATATTCTTGAACAAATCAATCTACGACAATTTAACTGTTAAGCTTATACAACTTATTATTATCCTAGTATAAAAAAATATATATAAAAAAGCAATGGCTCGTGAAGGATTTGAACCTTCGTCCTCCGATGGTCAAATAGCATTTCATATCGGCACTCTAACCTACTGAGCTAACGAGCCCTATTACAGAATTGTCAAAACAAATAATACAATTCGCTCAATGACGTCATCGATACTGATATCAAGACGTAGATTATATATAGATAAATCGCCTTCAATATAATCAACCTTCTGATTTGAATCGAACTTGTTTTATTATGATTTGTACATGTTATCATCGCATTTGCTATTCTACTACTTCTTCCTGACTTCATATAAAGAAATAACGAATTCTAAATTTAGACATGGACTCCTAAGGCTTTCTCAAAGAAAGTAATACTGTTCCCAAAATTCTGTGGGGAACACAATGGTGTGTCTTAACAATAGGTTCTGAAGTCTTCTCAAGTCTCAATACGTTCTCAAGTCTTCTCAAGTCTTTCTCGAGTCTCTTCTGCCTACCTTGCCATGTGCAGGATACAGAGGGAAGCTGAACAGCTAATTTAACCTTTGCTTATCAAACATCAACTTATTTGGCTCGGATCTAAGTAGACCGTTACACTTCCACGACAATATATATTGACTCGGTAAGTAGATTAATTAAAAATATTATAATGATAATTTTAATATAATATTATATATATATATATATATATATATATATATATATATATATATATATATATATATATATATATATATATATATATATATATATATATATATATATATATACATAAATTTTTTTTTCATTATATGTTCTTGTAGTTGTGTAGTAAACAAGTCAAAAACGTGGCGTTGCGACATTCAACACACACTCGCACTTAAGTGGGGAACAAAGTGTGTGAGGTCAAAGTTCGAAGGTCAACCGAGGTCTTCCCCTCTCTCTCTCTTACCACTCACTTTTCCTTTATAGATCTTTTTACCATTCTTTCATCACTCATTCACTGGATGTGCCCATACCACCTGAGCACGTTCTTCCTTATTCAGAATATAAATTTTAATCTAATTTAATAACAACAAAAATTTATACAACAAAATATTGCTTTATATCTTATTCTATTATCTATCAAAAGCGATTATTTAATTAAAATATTTTAATTAAATATATAGCGTTGCTTCTATTCGAATCAATAGAAAATATTATTTGTAATAAACAAATTTACTGAATAAGAAGGAATCTATAATATAATAAAACAGGTAATAGATTGTGTCTGTAGATTAAATATATTTAAGAAACATCACTGGTGGCACAATATAACAAATATAACACAAATATAATTATTAGATTTTTATCTTTTTGTACGTATGTCTACGTATGTGTACGGGCGCATCTTCTAAACTACTGGACTGATATGAAAAACGATAAATAAATACGTCCATAACCAAAGTTGTTAAGTGTGATGTGACCAGTTTCAAATTAAATATAAAAAGTGAAGAATTGGAACATCTGATGAACAACAATAATAGTTCAGCTCAACTGTAGAAAATAAGTAAATGCTGCTTCAACAAAAGTTATTTGGTATAATGAGCATTCTGCATAAACATTTATAAAATTGAAGATCTGGAACATCTGGTGAATAGTTGTAAGAGTCCAGCTGAACGACAAGAAATAGTCAAATGCAGCCTTTAAAAGAGTATTGGTAATGCAGAAAAGTTACTTTTTTTAAAATAAGAGCAAGGAAAGTGTAAATAATGAATTCTTTCAAATAGGAATCAAGGAACTCACTACTATAATACACTACTATAATTTGAATCGAACGTGTTCCATTTGACTGTCGAGGTAAAGCGGCGAGTAAAAGCTGGCTTAGAAATAAAAACATTTGAAAATATATTTGATTTTTGGTAACACAAATATAAAATTATTGCGTACTTGCACATTAGCTGTAAGAAGTCCGCCTATCTATGTACGACGCGCCTCCATTCAATTTATATGTCATTAAAGCTTACCTGAAATGTGTTTGAAGCTCGGAAGTTCACATGTTTGGGAATTTGTAATTTATCGTCTAATATTATTATTATTACTATTGTTAACATTATTATTAGTAACAAGGGAAAAAGTTGACTTCCGACACTCAACACGCATTGCCTCAAATTTGGCGGAAAGTGGGGAACGGAAGTGGAACGGAGTGTCTTAACACTAGGTTTCCAAGTTCCCTCTGCCTACCCTGCCATGTGCGTGATACAGTGTGAAGCTGAGTATTATTATTCTTGATTAAACTGTTGACTATATAAAGCCAGTGTACCTTCTACATAGATAATATTCTTTAATTTTGTTTCACACTGTATCCCGCACGAACAGGGAAAAGAGAGAAACTATGATTTTGACGCAAAATTTTAAATAATAATAAAGTTATGGTAACTTGAAGGAAATAGTTTAAGAATATTCAAAAATTTCTCTGAATGTGGTCGAATTCAATATTATCGTCTTGAAGACGCGACACGCGTTAGACGCTGTCATTTTGTCACGAGAGCCTTAACCTGCGTTATGAGAGAAAATTAAAAATAAGTTAAATTGATTCCGACTGTAGAGGAAAAAGTTGTTTTCATTTTGTCGTTCAGGAAATAAGATACGGCGTGTCGTTAAATTCTGCCACTCAACACGTAATATCTAGAAAATTGAAGAAAGGTGTGTCTTAACACTTGGCTGCTCTGCCTTAAAAAAATAAGAGTCATCTAGTTTAGATTAGGTTTTGTCTAAATTGATGTAGCCTAAATTGCATTTAAATACCGCCAACATTGTAACTGTAGTGCCATTGTATTGTACATTAGTAGAGTTATGTCATATAGAATTGCACAACATAAATAATATTTGAGTCACCATGTAAGAATAAAAAGTAAGTTTATTATTATTTTTCTATTTTCACGCTGGATGGATACATAGTAGACAGAGAGAACCTGGGAACCTATTGTTAAGACACTTTGTTCCCATAAAAATACTTTCTGTTCCCACTTTCGTATGAATACTAGGGTCATCGTGTATTGAGTAACGGATTTCAACGCCGCACTTTCCGTTGTCACCAGAGGGAGGAAAAGAAGTTACAAGCGTGCGATTGTAAACGCGACAGAGTTTGTGGAAATTATATTTTTTTATCCACACATAAATGTATAATACAAAAAATCATTTCATGATCATTTTATCTTCAAGTCTACTTCTTTACAACTAAACAAGAACCAACAAATCGAGATTAACCAACAAAAACAACGGCTCGTGAAGGATTTGAACCTTCGTCCTCCGATGGTCCAATAGCATTTCATATCGGTACTCTAACCTACTGAGCTAACGAGCCTTATTACAGAACTGCCAAAACAAATCATACATTTGGCTCAATGACGTCATCGATAGATATACTGATATCAAAACGTAGATAATAAAAAAAGTCAATAAAAACTGATATAACATTGTAAAGTAGATACAATATCATAAATGGTAAGGCCTGTCGTGGCGCAGTGGCACAAGCGTGTGACTGTAACCGACAGGTTATGGGTTCGATCCCCACTCGAGGAAATGAAATATTTAATATTTTCAATTTAAATACTTAATGTTTCATTTCTTCGCTCTGATAATGTGGCGAAGGCGCGGCGTTGAGTACCGCAACTTAACACGCAGTGCCTCAAATTCGGTGGAAAGTGTCTTTACACTAAGTTTCCAAGTTTCCTCTACCTACCCTGCCATGTGCGGGATACAGCGTCAAGCTGACTTGGTCATGTTATATTAATTTATTTATTTACTAGCGACCCGCCCGTGATTTCGCCTGCTTATAATTTTATTTACTTATTTCAATTATTTTTATGTTCTAATAAAATTATCACTTTAAATATTTTAATTAAATAAACACTAAATATTATGGGAAAGTTGCCAAAGTATAATAGTGAAATCTGCATTTAAATGTGGCCTGCCGAGCGCACTATTAGGGTACATTTTTTTGACACTATTGCGTTAAAAAAAATTCTTTTGTTCTCTTTCTTGTTGTTTTTTTTTCCTTTTTTATTATTTTTTGTTATTTTTCACTTTTCAAGCTTTTTCTACAGCTTTATATATGTTTTTTTTTAGATGTATATTTGTATACACTTATTTCTGTATATGTTTATATATGTGTATATGTGTATGTATGTGTGTATGTGTGTATATGTGTATGTATGTATGTACGTATATATATATTGTATACACTTATTTCTGTATATGTTTATATATGTGTATATGTGTATGTATGTGTGTATGTGTGTATATGTGTATGTATGTATGTACGTATATATATATATATATATATATATATATATATATATATATATATATATATATATATTTTATACATTTTTTTTTGTATATGTTTATATATGTGTATATGTGTGTGTATGTGTGTATGTGTGTATATGTGTATGTATGTATGTATATATATATATATATATATATATATATATATATATATATATATATATATATATATATATAATAGAACAATAGTATCATGTGGTATGCACATTATTATGTTTTTATTTGTTTTATAAAAATTGCGCCCTATCTGTCTTTATTTGCTATTTGCTTCCTTCGCCTTAAGGTTGCCTGGCAGAAATTGCTATTAAGCAATAAGGTCGACTTTTGTACATGTATATATATATTTTATTATATTTTTATTTCTTCAACGAACAGAGTTTCCACTTAACTTAGTGCACAAGTGAGAATGACTTTAAAAATGAATGGCAAACCTTTTTAAAGTGTTTCCCCACTTCAAAACAACAGCGAGGGACGTAAGAGTCAATTGACTATCTATTTTAATTTTAATATATAATCAACACAATGTAAAGGCTTATATAGCATGGCATGACTTGGCTTGGCTCCGGCACGGTATACGGCAGGCTTAGCACATGGCGAGCTGACGTTACACTTATAAAAAAAAAAACGTAGCAGAATTCCAAGAGGTGCGGGTTCAAATCCCGCTACGTTCAAAATTTTATTGTCTAAGTGATATTATATGTACAATCCTATTTAATTACTTTTCTTTAGTGACTTGAACGTAGTATCATTGCATTTATTATTCTGGAATTCCTTGCTGGTTTCATATAAAGAAAACATTTAAACATGAACTCCTAAACTATTTCCAAGGCATTCTCAAAGAACGTGATAGCGTTTCCAAAATTCTATACATTCAAAGTAAATTCAAAACAAAGCTAATTTAACCTTTGCTTATCAAACATTAACTTATTTGGCTCAGGTCCAAGTAGAACGTTGCGCTTCCACGGCAAGAAACATTGACTCGGTAAGTAGATTAATACGAATTATTATAAAGCTCACTTTAAACGAACTTAGCGTAAGTTATATTGTGAAACTTTTTTTATTTATTAATTTATATTATTATTCAGCTTCACGCTGTATCACGCACATGTCAGGGTAGGCAGAGGGAACTTGGAAACCTAGTGTTTGGACAGACTGTTTTATTTCCGTTCACTAATTTCCGCCGAATTTGAGACATTGCGTGTGTGTGTGCAGTGGCGAAACTCAACGCCGCACTTTACCTTGTTATCAGAGCGAAGAAATTAAAACATTAAATATTTAAATTAAAAATATTAATTTAAAAATTTAAATTACTACTCGAGTGGGGATCTAACCCACAGCCTGTCGTTTACAGTCCCACGCTTGTGCCCCTGTGCCTCTACAGGCTTCTTTATTTATTAATATAAAATTTTGATGTCGACATGGTGCAATGGCAAGGATATGACTGTACGCTCTGTATATAAGACACTCCGTCCCGTTCCACACTTCCCACCGGATTTGAAGTATTTCGTGTGGAGTGACGGAACTCAACGTCACGTTTTACCTTGTTACCAGTGCGAATAAATGAAAATATTTAAATTGAAAATATTAATTATTTCATTGCCTCGAGTGAGGATCGAGCCCACAACCTGTCGCGTTAAAGTCACATGCTTGTGCGCCTGCGCCACGACAGGCCATACACAACATTTTGTTCAATTATTTTATACATCTATCACAAATGATTAATTTATTAAAATATATTAATAATACACTGAACAATAAAACAGAATTCCTATTCAATATATAAGTACCTACAATGATCAGACAAAGGCAATTTACTAAATAAGAAGCAATTTACAATACGAGTATAACAAAAGAGAATCACTTTGATTAACTAAATATATTCTGTAATTGTGAATTGAATAAGAGTTTAATAAGTTTTTATTACTTTGATGTACTTACTTATTGAAATTAACTAAAAAGCTTCCCTAGAATTATTTATTCATTTTATTTTTAGTATTCCGTGCCTTGTAAGGTAAAAACGGAACCCTTATTTGAGGTAGGTGCACTTAGCTGTCCGTCAGTCTGTCAAGAACGTTTGCCTCAAGTTCCCCCAGAGGTATCAAGATGAAATTATTATCAAACAATCAGGTCTGCGGTCTCTTGAAGCAAGGAAAAATTAAAATTTCTGAGTCTACGCAATACGAGTTGTTAGGTATCGTTTGCATTATTCATGTTGTATCAAAGTCATTTGCTAGTTGTGGGTTTGATCCTCGCTCGAGGAAATGAAATATTTTCAATTGAAATAAATAATGCTTTCATTTCTTCATTATGGTATAAGACAATCGCGGCGTTGAGTGCCTTAAATTCGGCGGAAATCGGTGAACAGAACGGAGTGTCTTAACACTAGGTATCCAAGTTCCCTGTGCCTAAAAGAATTATTGAAAAATACTATAACAATCATATTTGCAGTTTGGTTCATCCATTATGAATGGATACTCCCGCAAACCTCAACACACAACACAATTTTCAATGCATTGTGGATTGATTGGCAAATTAACATCGCGCTTCGACTTCCACTAGAGTCGAAAATTTAAAATGACCTGTTCCCCCGAAAGTAAGTCGAACTCACAACCTTCACGTTTACTGTCAGGCGTTCCGTAGTATAACAAAATCCGGCATTGGGTTCCGCTACTACAGTATCGTCCATCAAATATGGATAACGGAGTGTTGAAACACTACTCATTTTACGTACTCGGCTATTGTGTAATCTATTTTGTTTATAGAAACAAAAGAAACGAATTGTCTGCAAAGAGCTCTGCAGCGTCGAAAATCGACTTTTGTTTGGAAAATCACAAACATTTTCAATTTCAAGTAATAATGAAACTGTGTTCACTATTTGTATGCAGTTTTCATTTTCGTATACTTACATAAGCAATGCTTTTGATGTTGAAGTATTTATGTATGTACGTTATCGTATCTTTTGTGTGGTTTGACAAATAAATAGTTTAACTTAGGATTCTCTAATACCGTCAAAGGCACAACGTTTGATTTGGTTACTTTTGGATTCGACTTCCACTCAGGAATTTAAGTATTCTAAAATTCTTATTTCGATACCAAACAGGCGTATGGTCGCAGAACTGCATAATGCGCTTTGTCTCGTTCTGACAAGTTGTTTTTTTTTTTAACGTGAAATAATTTACCACACATTCACTAAAATAAGTACTTTCTCCAAAGGACTAGGACGAGATTACAATCCACGCGCTTACATTTAGAAGTTTTAACATTGTTTTCTGATTCATAGGAATCTCAGTCAATTCAGTGTTATGTTTTGGCAACCTTTTTCATACATTTAGTGTTTGTTTTATTGAAAAAGTTAAAAATATTTAAAATATTTAGTTGGACAAAATTGCTACAAAATTTAAGTATTCAATGCAATAGATAATGTCTTAAAAATTATAATTTTACTAAAACAAGAAAGTAATTGAGATTAGTAAATAAAATAGTCTAATTAAAGCGCGCGAGGCAGCGGGCGGATCACTAGTCTAAAAATTAATTTAATTTTAGGCAACGCAAATATTAAACAATAGACTAATTGAACATAAGCTGTGATAAGTCCGCCTATCTCTGAAGGACGCTTTCCCGTTCAATTTATATGCCATTAAAGCTTACCTGAAATATGTTTGAAGTTCGGAAGTTCACATGTTTGGGAATTTCTAATTTATTATCTAATACTAGTATTCGTGATTAAACTGTTCACTATACTAAGACAATTAATTTTCTTCAATATAGGTAATATACCCTATATTTTTATTGTCATGAAGTTTAACAAAGTATAGTGGGAGACTTTGATTTAAATTTTCGAGTTTTAAGTGATGCCTTCGAGAAAATAATTTAGGAATATTCAAATATTTCCCTGAATGAGGTCGTACTCAGTACTACCGCGTTTTATACGCGTCAGACAATATGTAATTCATGACAGTTTCAACCTTTAGCTACCTATTGAGAGAAAATACAGAAAATCAATTGGGTTTGATTCCTACTCCGAAGAAGGAATTTGTTTCATTTCGTCGTTCTAGAATAAAAAAACTTTGCGGTGTTGAATTCTGCCATTCCATACGCAATATATAGAAAATTAAATAATAAATAGGGAATATGTTAACAATAGATTGTTCTGCCTTAAAAAAATCTTAAATATTTAAAATGTCAAATTCAAATACTTCATTCAAACTAAGAGTTGCAAGCTTAATTTTATGAATGTCAAATAGTTTATCACCGGTTTACTGAGGAAAACCGGCACAAGAAACTTAACATGTTATTGCTTTTTGTTAACATAACTATTTACAGTTTTACAATTATAAATGGCAATATTAGCCTGGATCAAGCATTTCATTCCCAAGGCGTGTCATCATTTATAAAATCACTAATTTGGTAATAATCTTTGTTGTATAGATTATTCTCGGACGTTTCCTAGGATCCTATTGTAAAAGCGTACACATTGTCCCATAAAAGAATTGCGTTAATACTATGTATATGACAGATTCTGGTAAATTAATTGATATTTTTCTTAAGACTCATAACATTTTCAAAATTGTATTGAGATGTAGGGTATATATTTTTCCTGCTTAACATACTAGCTTACTTAGTGATTATTGAAATTAAATATTGCCCCAGAATTTCAAGATACAAGATTACGATGACTATTCTGGGTACTGTCACATTAAGAAAGGACATAATTTTTTTAAAATTATATCTTCCATATACAGACAGTAATCGGCTGCAAATTTATTATAAACATATACTTAGGAGTACATAGCTCATAATTTCATTTTAATCTATTTCATAAGATACAATGCAATTTGGAAACCTAGTGGCTAAGTGTCTTGCCGTTAGGTTCCCAAGGCACCGTTTGCCATTAAGACAATTTCGTTTCCCACTTTTTGCCAAATTTCGAGGCCTGTCGTGGCGCCGCGGCACAAGCGTGTGACTGTAACCGACAGGTTCTGGGTTCGATCCCCAATCGAGGAAATGAAATATTTTATATTTTCAATTTAAATATTGAATGTTTCATTTTTTCGCTCTGGTAATAAGGCAAAAGCGCGGCGTTGAGTTCCGCCACTCAACACGCAATACCTCAAATTTGGCGGAAAGTGGGGAATGAAAGTGGAACGGAGTGTCTTAACACTAGGTTCCCGGGTTCCCTCTGCCTACCCTGCCTTGTGAATGTCCTCTACAATATTATATTTTACTCTAAATATTCTATAATATAGTGTAAAACATTCTATTAAGTAACTATATTTGACCTAAATCGACTACAAATCGATTTAGAATGGCATAATGCTAGTAAGTTAATACTATCTTATAGATATATACGCTTAACGTTTTCAAGAATTACTTTTACTTATACATAATTTGGTAGAGAAGTAAACCTAATCCTCGATGATCGAATTACAGAAGTATAGTATAGTTAATAGAAAGAAATAAAGAACAATATATACAGTTCGGTGCTTTAGTTTTGGCGTTTTCAGCTAATATTAAACTAAACACCTTATGATAATCTTCACCTAATAATAAATTTCAATATTTATTCACACAAGCCAGCGGGAACTTTGCGAAGAATTAGACGAAAATAAATATTTCATTAGAAAATTAGAAATTAGAATATTTCTTTAGAATTTTTCGCGACCTGGAGTGGGAATCTCAAGTCACACGCACGTGGCCCTGCTCTACGACAAACCCCAATATTTATGTTAGTGCAACTGAATGTTTATAATATTATACAGTGGCTTAAGTTGTATATTTAAACATTTACAAAACATGTTGCGTTACGAATAATTGAAAATCAGTAAATCTTTTTAACCCGCGACGTAAAAAGATTAGTTAGAAAGGAAGAAGATCAGTTACAAAAAGGTATTCGGGGTGTCATAAGTTTTACCTATGCGTCTGTGTGTCTCTCTGTAGCACCGTAGGTCCTGAATTAAAGTTGAAAGTTCAATATCCTGAACAGTTCAGTGCAGTTACTTATAATCGCGGTTCATCGCTGTGGTTCTTAGCAGCTACAAATACAACTTCCAAGCTGCCAAGACAACATTGTGGGTTTTTGAATTAAAGTTATTTTTTCGTTTTATCTTCAAAAACTGATGATAATTGATTTACCAGCAAAATATTTGTTAAACAGCACAGGTATTCACAAAATTTTATCTATTTTTTTAACCAAAGATAAAATTCTCTTAAGCTCGTCGGTATGTGAACAATGAAGTACTTTTTCACACAAATGGCCCACATCAATGAAAGGAAAAATAGCATGACCTCTGCGATCGACGGACGTTTATTAGGAATGAATCGCCGCACGAATTCTTACTCCTAGTCTTTACCACACAGCAGTATCTCAAGATATCCTCCCACCCTTTGGACGATTTCCAATTTCAAAGACGTTTAGGTCACGATTCATAAAATTCCCAATGAACTATAAATTGTAACGTATAACAGAGCTATGCCAGATATGCCTAATCCTTGAAGAATGTTTTATGTTCAGAAATATATTTTTTTATATAATAATTGACGCATGTTCCAGTATGATTAGTAATGTAAGTGGAAAGACCTCAGAAGAAGAAATATGATGAATCACTGGGGAATCTCTCTGCTTACACTGGTCGATGATTTTCGTCTTGAGGCACTGAGGTATTTTGGATGAAAAGCTGCGACGAAGTTTCCCGAACGCTGCCCAGCCGTCGATTGACCTCTCTCAAAGTTGGACATACCTACTTCGACCACTTGGTGTAATTATATATAATGGTCGATAACTTCGAGAACAGAGTTCCCAACGGTTACAGGGGTGGGCACAACATGGATATTCGACCTTCGTTTGTCCATATACATTCCTTAAATATAAAACACAAAAAATCATATATTCACTTTTATCTATTTCATGAGATATAATGTTACTACTTCTGACAATTTTTTTTTCTGCTTCACGCTGTTCCCGCACATAGCAGTATAGGCTGAGGGAATTTAGGACGGCAAGACATTTCGTACCCATTAATGCACTTCCGTTTCCCATTTTTTGTCAAATTTGAAACGTTGGGTATTGAGTGGCCGAGCATAACAGCGTGATTTACCTTCTTACCAGAGCAGAACATGAAAATATTAAGCATTTCATTTCCTCGAATGGCCATCGAACCCACCACTTATCACGTTTATAGTCGTTCGTTTGTGCGTCTGCGCTACGACAGGCCTCTACCTAACTAATTACTAACGAAACTTTCGTGGAAAAACGTGAATAATTAGTTTACTTAACACCAATATATTACATTTTAGAGGCAAGCAAATAAAAAGCATATCAAATTAAGGGAAGGTAGCTAAAATCCATCAAAATTCCATACCCGTTGGTCAGTAATGGCAGCAGTCAGCGGCATGCGGCGGGTAATTAATTGTATTTGCTGGCCTCGTGCGGGTCGCCAATTTTCTTATTTATCGGCTCCAATTCACCTCGATTAGCCATTAGCAGTGGCTGTTGACAAATTAATTGGGTAACTGCTGGTCTGTTCCGTGGTAAGTGGAAAGATTTTGTGACAATCATGAGTTTTGTGTATATATACCAAATATGTGCGGTGTGAATGTTGTAGTTATGAAAGTTTCATAGGATATTGGAGTGTTTAATCTTTAATAACAATTATTTGATTTGTATATTATGTATATATTTGTATTTTTTCGATATTCATCGATTCCCATTCTCTGGCTGAGCGCAACGATGAGATCATGCACCCAACACGCAATTCTGCGGAAGGTAGAAAACGAAGTGTAGTGTCTTAGTCTGCTGTCTTAGTGGGTACAATAGGCTTCTACCCTGCCATGTGTGGAATACATAGTGAAGCAGCAGAATAACAATTGATTACCATAATACTCTTTGTATGTACACAATATTACTCTATATATTGAAGCTCAGTCCTGTGTTCGATTTCCGCTCGGGGCATGCATATTTTAATTTCCTTGTTATTATAACAAAGTAATATCTTGTAAATGAACGGACGCTGGAGGAGTGTCTTAAGGGAGAATTTCTACCCATTTTCATTTTTTAGAGCTTAGTCTATATGTTTTGTCTGTTCATTAATTTGCGGGTTGAGTGGCGAAACTCATCTCCGCACTCTAGCAGAGAACAAAGAAATGAAAATATGAAGTATTTAATTTTCTGGCGTAGGAATCGAATTTACAACCTGTCTCATTTACAGTAACACGTGCCACGAGAGTCCTCAGATGCATGATTATATTTAATAATATATTGCTCCTAATACAATAAAGCTACAATAAATATCGTATTTTATACTAGACGTATAACATTATTTAATTGGTCATGTATCTATCTTAATACGGTAGGTTTAACGTACAGGCATTCGTTCACTCATTTAAATAACTAATCGGTGTAATCACGGTTATCTGCATCTCATACATGAGTGGCTTTGTTCCTGTAACCTGGCTTGCT
>DWMZ01001742.1:0-15571 GCA_018249855.1 Eueides tales michaeli
AAATCTTTTTTTCTCTGTGGCTAATGTTAAAAAATAATATTTAAAAAAATATTAAAAATAACATATCGCTTTGGTGATGAAGAGAAAAACCAACATTTTATAAATTTCAAACAGTATCGACATTTTTTTTTGTTTAATATTTTTATAACAAAACTAATAAGTATCGACAAAAATATTAATAAAATTTAACTTATGATTGAGATATTGTAGAGACATCAATATAATTTTCTCTTTAATACTTGCTCATTGTCTTAAAACTTGTAATACGGGTTACACATCACCACTAGAGCGACGATAAACATGCCACAAAAAATTAAAAAAATTATGCATAATCTGTGAAAATATGTGTTTATTTTATATTTAAATTAAGTTACAAAAACATTTCTTTTCATACATTTTTGCAAATCATTTTTTTATCTGTTTTAAAGTTACGTCCTAATTTGTCCTCCACCTTCGCCATTTATTAGAATAAATAAATATATTCAGTTTCCTGGCTTTTTAGCCTTTCCTCACTGAATGTACTTCTCATCTCTAATTGATCGCTAAGAATAGATACCATTAAGTAATTTATTTATATATAGAGAAAATATAATATATTGTCTAGTGTCTTCTTTATAAAAAAATGTTTTATTTATCATTTTCTGATATAAACTGAATTATGGAAAAAAATATGGTGTTTCTATTTGTTCCCTAGTCCTTGTAGTTTTATTTTATTTAAGTTGTTAAGTATCGTAACCTTTGATGGGCCAATATTATTTAAGGAAAGAATGGTTTTAACACACACAGTAACGTATATTAGATGAGGCCTGTTGTGGCGTTGGTTCGATACCCATTTGAAGAAATTAAATATTTAATATTTTCATTTCCCTTTGCTTACCTTGCTATATGTGCGATACAGCGTGAAGCTGACAAAACCCTATAGTAATATTTTTCATACTTTTTTCTTAATTTACTACATTATTGGCATAGGCATCTTCTAATTTGATCGTTTACGTTGAATCTTAAAATAAATTTGATACTATAAAGTACAAAGAGATGCGCATTGTTTTATTTAGATTAAAAAATCTATCTGTCAGTCTGTCGCCAGTGAACATTGCAAATATTATTACAGCGCTATATTCTGTTCAAGTAGGTACAGACCGTCCGCAGAACTCAGTCTATTTTTATTTAAATTATATATAAGGTTGAAAAAATACGTAACAGCAAAGCTATAAGCGTTATAAAATTTGCTTGGAACTGTAAATTATGTGATTTTTTTGTGAAAAAAATATTAAAAGGAAGTAGTTGTTTCTTAGATTTTGTAACATAGTTACTAGTCGGCGTAATAAAATTTTGTCGAACTAAGAATTTTAAATTATAGCAGCTTTTCTATTTATCAAACGATTAAATAAAACTAACAATAAATGTTGAAGGAAGGTTGCCAAAGAAACAAGACGGGCAAACATTTTAAAAATCACTAATACAGTACAGACAGAGATCGTTTACAGATTTATTATAAATGTATAGACCTAGCACGGTAAATTAAAATTACTAACCGAGACCTCGCAACTTTTGAATAGTTAAAAAATATCAATGTGAACATAAGGATTAAGCGTTGCGTTTTTCTACGATTTCCGATTTCCATACTTTACTTTATTTTATAACTAGGGGGCTCCGCCCCCTGCTCGCTTCGCTCGCTAACAACTATTATATAAAAAAAATCGTACAGAACAAAAAAGTATTTTATAGAATAGAGAGTATTTCTTTAAAAAGAATGAAGGACAATCGTGTCTCTACAGCTTACAGAAAAATTTTCCCCAATCAGGAAAAGCTCAAATCGTTTTATGTTTATAACCATTGCCTTACCTCGTACTTTTTTAATAATTTAATGTATGAATATGCTACGTGATATTAAGAGTTAATTAAAACAATTATTTTTAACATATTTATAGTCATATTAACATATTAGGCCTGTCGTGGCGCAGGGGTACAAGCGTAATCGCGACAGGCTATGGGGTTTAATCCTCAATTGAGTAAGTGAAATATTTCATATTTTAAAATGAAATATTTTGATTTTTTCGCTCATCAAGCAACGTCTCAATTTCGGCGGGAAGTGGGGAACGGAACGGAGTGTCTTATCACTTCCCAACTTCCTTCTGCATATGCCACGTCATATGCGCCACGACAGGCCTCAAGCTTCATGCTCTATCCTGAATATAGTATGGTAGGCAATAAGAAACATAGTGTTGAGACACTCCATTCTCACGTTCCCCAACTTTTGAGATATTGCATACGACATGCGGAAAGCAACGCCGCGCTTTGGTTTATTCTCTAGAGAGAGGAAATGAAAATAATTCACCCCAACCATTGTGTTTACAGTAAAACTCATTATCGATTCTGTTAAAAAAAACGCCACTGTGGTTTACCACTTAACACGTGATATCACGAATTTGGTTCTCGATGAAGTGTATTGACTCTCTGCCTACCATTTTTAAGATAAACAAATTTAATAATTCGATTAGTCACAAGTGACACTCAAATTAACTAACAGTTCTCGAATTAATATAGTCAAGTTACTCATTTTATTAGTGGTAGGAAATTGAATGAAACAAATCAACTGCCGTTAATTAATGACTGATAATTTTTGGTTGTCATTGTATTTTATCCACACGAAAGAAATAAAAGCTTGTTTCAAAATTTACGAAATCTTTTTGCAAATACGCTTGTATGTTTATCAATCGTTATTGTGTTACCACTATTTGATCTCTCTCTTTCTCTATATCTTATATATTTCACTGTCTCATAAATGTATATGCAACTAAAATTGTTATTAACATATCAGAAAAGCCTTTTATTCAACGTAGCTCGATAAGAACTTATAATTTAATTGGCTAGAGCACTTAGACAGTTCAGGCAGTAAGAGGATTTCTCGAAATATCTACGGGATCGCGATATTCCACTTAATTTTTAATATCCACTTAACTACTGTTGCGGGCAATGACGATACATTAAGACTTATAGTAATAATTTTATTATAGAAGTAGCAATACATTAGTTCTTGCTTGTTTCGAGTAGCTGCAGCAATCCTTGAGTCCTGTCTATGCACTACTAATCGATGCACTAACAGATCCACAATAAATTGTTGTTTTTGTGTTCATTCAGATCCACAGTATGCGCGCGTTAAACAAACGCACTGTTAGAAACCGCTAAATTGTATTATATGTTTTCACATTGGTTAATGAGTAGTTGCGAGAAATGCTGATCAATGACAATCTGAATCTTTCATTATTCTAATTTTTTTTGAGGAACGAACGGAGCTAACCGCTTCGCCTTGTAACTGGAGCGAAGAAATTAACATACTTTATTTCCTCTTATAGGGATCGAACCTGTAACCTGTCGTGTTTCGCCTCAAAGGTTAAATAGGATATAAATAAGACTCAGCTGATATGGTGATAAAGCTGGGTTTATTAACAAGTTCTGATCGAATTACTACAGGGTATAAAGAATTGACAACTCTTTTCAATTGATTCTAGGTACACCAATAAACGTCTTTAGATCAAAAATATATTGTTTTTTGTTTTCAAAATAATTGTAATAAACAGGTAGTTAAGTATTATGGATTTTTTCATTTTATACTTAATCAAAATCTTGTCATAAGCATGCTTGTCATAGAACTTTCTTAATATTACAATTTAAAGTTTTGATTTTAGCCACACTATTAATGACAACTATAGAAAACCGAAAATATTACCATAATAATGACAGCTTCACATTTTTACAAATAAAAAGGCCATGAGTTTCTGTAAAAAAAAACACATACTTATTTATTTTACATATAAAAGCTTGTTTTCTAATTTTATTTGACTTTTACTTTTCATAAATGGTCCAATAGAAATCGATTGCTTCCTACATCGTCAGACGGACGGCTAAAATTATTTCCGGGGTTGTCCAGACCCCATTTCTACGTTTTTCATTCTCATTATATACAGTACCTATATATTTTTAAAATAAGAATAAATATTTTTTTTTTAATATCATTTTCATCACGCTGTATCTCGCACATATCTATATAGTGTCGGCAGAGGGAACTTGGGAACCTAGTGTTAAGACACTCCGTAGCCGTAAATACTTCCGTTCTCTACTTTACGTCGCATTTGAGGAATTGTGTGTGTTTAGTGGTGGAACTCAACTTGCTTTGCCTTGTTACCAGAGCAATGTAAATGAAAATATGAAATATTTCACTTCCTGGGATCGAACCCACAACATATCACGTTTACAGCTGGTGCTCCTGCGCCATGACAAGCTTAAATTTTTAAGCCGAACCGTCCTTGGGCGGATTTCAAGAGGCGCGGGTTCAAATCCTGCTTCGTTCAATTTTTTATACATTTTTAAATTTAGTATTTTTCTTTCCTAAGTGTGGAATAACATTTTAAAAATAGCAAAAATATTTTACTTTAGTAGTTTTTAATTGGTTTTGTAAATATTGATGAAAAGCTAATCCAATTATATAATTGTGTTTTACGTTTACCTCATGCAATGTAAAAAGAACGATCAATACTGAAAATCACCTTCGGTTTATTTGTCGGCTAGTGAAAAAGAACATTGTACTTTATGTACACAAACTATATGAAATTTAAAAATTAAGATTATCCAATAAAAAAATTGTTTTTACTATATTTTTACTATTTGTTACTAATTTTTTACTATTTTTCTAAATAAGTATATTAAACGTTTTCTATATAAGTATTTTTCATATTTATATTGTTAATCTTCTCTTACCTTAATTTCAGTTCAAAGCTTAAAGCGTAGATAGCAATTTTCACTACACGTCGTACTGTTGCAATTGCTCCGGCGGAAACAATCACTCTAACGGCGGACGCCTAAACTGATTTATGAACGCTAGGTGTTGAATGTTCTAGTATATTATATGTATATAGTATCTTTATTATTATGATATACGTGTATAGTACACGTATTATTATTAAGACAATAATTAAGAACTATATATGTAAGATTAATTACTTCGAAAAAAATGTTGATATATTTTCTTGAGTCTTGATGATGCTCTACAAATAAAATTTGGTCGTTTTGTGGACAGTTAAGAGTCTTAGCACTGTTTTTTCTTGCCTACACAGCTCATATAATGAATCATAGTTTATATAATGAATATCATATCTGCAATCTGAAGACGGTCATCTTAAGACAAGTGCCGTTTTTGACATCAACTGCGTTAGAATATATTGGTTTTTACTATTTGTAAAGTGTCATTCCACACTTAGGAAAGAAAAATACTAAATTTAAAAACGTAAAAAAAATTGAACTAAGCAGGATTTGAACCCGCGCCTCGTGTCCCGCGTCTTTGGACGGATTCCAAGAGGCGCGGGTTCAAATCCTGCTTCGTTCAAATTTTTATACGTTTTTAAATTTAGTATATTGGTTTTACTGGTAAGATACTGCAATTTGGCTGATACGGGCGAAAAGTGAAAAATGGAATATTTAGTCAATGATAGGTATTGTGGCGTTGGGCTCTGCTACTCAATCCACAATCCACTGTCTCAACAATAGTTTTCCATGTACCCTCTGTTTACCCTGCCAAGTGCGGGATACAGCGTGAAGATAAATAAGTGGTAGTCTCTGCCTATTCTGCTATGCTTCCTGTACAAAAAGATTTTTTTTTATCGTAATAACCAATCCTTCTTATATAGAATCTATAGTTGTTTTCTGTATAAACATTTGAAAAGATTAAAATTTTCTTGAAAAAAGTTTACCGTAGAAATTGTTGCAGAAACATATTTTTTATTAAATGTAATATTTTAAAATCGTATAAGAGTTGCGTAGACGGGACTTAAGAATTGCTGTGAGTGCTTGAGCTGAGTAAGTACGAACATATTTCTGCTTTTATAGTAAAGTAATATAATGTTCTCCTAAGTTATTATTTATACTAGTTAACGTCTACAATTTTGTTTGTTTCGACTTTAATAAATGCTGGGCATTTAATAGTTAAAACACATTTAAAATATGAAAAAAAAAATCTTGAAAATCTTTGCTTTAAATATTGAATTTCGAGAAATTCTCTCTTACTGCTCTCCTTCACTCTATAACCTATTTATATGGCAATTTTCAATTTGTTATATACTGAGAGGCCAGTCGTGGCGCAGGAGTACACGCCTACGACTGTAAAGAAGATGCCTTCAGGGTTAAGATATTAAGTTGTGGGTAAGTAAGTAATATTTTATATTCTTAGTACTATTTAAAAGACAAAACGCTGCTTTGAGTTTCGCCACTTAACACGCATTGCCCTAAAATTCGACGGACGGTGGAGAACGGAACGTAGAGTATTATCATAAGGTTCCCAGGTTCCCTCCGCCCACCATGCCATTTGTGGGACACATCTAGAAGCTAATTAAAAGAATATATATATTAAAATAATAAAAACAATCTCATATACTATAAATTAAATATTCTAAATGTGATAACGAAATGATATAATAATTACGAAAAAAAGACCGAGATATTATTAAATATTTCAACAATTCAACCAATATTTTTTATATTTATTGAACATCAAGAAAGCAAACTTTAATTTCTTTTTAATCCTTAATCCAACTGAAAGTTTCATCTGCTGAGAATCCTAACTACAAACTTGAAAAGCAGCTTCGCTTCGTGAAACTCAACAGTTGCTCTTTTAAAAAGAATCAGTTCAAGCAATATGATAAACTAACAGGATCAGTAAGAGTCAAATAAATTAATGAAGTAAAGACGTATTTCTTAATTATATACTATATAATAAAGGGGAAGGCCTGTCAGTGGTACAGAGGCACAAGCTTGCATCTGTAAACGCTACAGATTATGGATTCAATCCCGATTCGAGGAAATGGAATATTGAACATCGTCATTTTCTTCCCTTTCGAAACTAGACAAAATTTGGCGATGAGCTCCGCTTAACACGCAATGCCTCCGATTTCTACGAAATAGTTTTGATCGGAGAGTTTTAACACTGGCATCCCAAATTCCCTCTGCCTACGCTGATATGTGCTGGATACGGCGTGTAACTGAAAAAGAAAGTAAGAATATTATCATATAAGTTAAGTAGAGATGTAATTTTTAATTCCATCCTATACAATAAATCATATATAGCAAAATGCATTTTACGCTCGTTCACGTGGCAGCGCAATTTGTACGCGGTGACACTGCCGGAAGCTATCTCATCGACAGCATTCCCATAGACTGTCGTACTCAGCGACTAAACGTCGACTTTTAGTTATGAGCCAACGATACTTGCAAAATAATTAGCTACGTCTTTATACTAACGATACTTAGTCATTGTTATGAAGATTTTAATATGTTTTTACATATTTTTCAAATTTATATGTAATGTAGGTTTGATTTTTCAATAGGGAAAATATATATTTCTTTTTATCTTCACGCTGTATCCCGGCACAAGGCAGGGTAGGTAGAGGGAACCTGGGAACCTAGTGTTAAGACACTCTGTTCCACATCCGTTCCCCACTTTCCGCCGAGTTTGAGGCATTGCGTGTTGGAGTGGCGCCACGCTTTGCCTTATTACCAGAGCGAAGAAATGAAACATTAAATATTAAAATTGCAAATATTAAATATTTCATTTTCTCGAGTGGGGATCGAACCCAGAACCTGTCGGTTACAGTCACACGGTTGCGCCGCATTGCCACGACAGGCCTCTAAAAAAAATATTATTTTTATAATTGAACTTTATATATAAATTGATCCCACAACGTATTTCTAAGTAGACACTGTGCCACTGCGCAGCGACGGCCTCGTTTTATATCTATATTTATAATAAATCAATGTTTGTACATGAAAGATATATTAAAAATCCTATAGACGTGTGATACCGGCTTAGAATAGAATCACCCTGGTACTGATGGTGTCGTAAGAGGCGACTAAAGTACGTGTGGGAGAGTCACGTTGTCAGCAATGGCAACACGCATGGGCAGACTCAACCGGATTGTTACCACCCCCGGCATTTAAAACCGGCGTTAAGACCTTGGTCACTGCGTTTCGCATTGGGTAATGCCGGGCCCCGGTGTCCATACACCTTACAGACAGGTAACGCTCTTATAGCTACACGGGGCCGTGGGCGGCGGTGATCACTTACCATCAGGTGACCCGTACGCTCGTTTGCCGTGTCTTTTCCATAAAAAAAAATAAATAAAAATCCTAAAGGGGGTTTATTAATGTAATAAGACCAAAATAGTGCTTTATAAAAAAAAATTGTCTGTTTGTCTGTGCGTTTGTAAGCGCTAATCTCAAAAAGGAGGAAGGATAACCAGATTTAAATACAGTTCAATTTTTAAGTTCAGCTCTTTATTATATTTGGCAACTTCCCCTCAACATTTTGTGTCTTTTTCATTTAAATCGATTAATAAATTAAAAAGATACCAAATTTAAAATATTTACTTTGGCTATAGCTCCAAATTTATTTTTCATTTGTGTAAAATTTTAGTTTCCAATTTATAGATATTGTCTTAAACGTGAAAATGTTATTAGAACTTGAAAGTAAATGAGATTGGTATACAAAATAGTGTAATTTATGCAGACAAAGCTGCGGACGGGCCGCTAGTTATTAAATAAATAACAAATCACCCTTATTTCTACCATTGGAAAACCAGAAACATCTGCAATTAGCTTCATAGAAAATCTGGTATAAAAAGCTTTAACAAAGTTATAAGAACTTTTGTCTCTGAGGAATAAATTTAGTTCATTCATACTGTCTCGTTACGACGCCGAAACAAAATTTAGTACAGTTTTAAAAGAAAACGATTTATAACAACTTTCCGCTTTCTACGTTTACTTTAGAGATTTTCTGTCTTATTTCTTTTTGTTTTACTTTTTTTGTGTGTATTGTGGAAATTACTTTTAGATCTTTATATAGTAACAGTACTCTCATACTTAGCTTCACGCAGTATCCCGCACTTGGCAGGGTTGGCAGAGGGAACTTGGTATAGTGTTAACACCCTCGACCCCGTTACCCACTTTCCGCCGAATTTGAGACATTGCGTGCTGAGTGGCGGGTCTCAACGCCGTGTGTTGCCTTGTTACCAGTGTCAAGAAATGAAAACATTAAATATTTAAATTTGAAATGTGAAATATTTCATTTCCTCGAGTGGGGTTTCGAAACCACATTAAAGTCACATACATGCTCTATGACAGGCCACGAATATATGTATCTAATATAAAAAATCTGAAGAGTTTGTTTGCTTTGCTAATCTCAGGAACTAAAAGTTTGCGAAATAAATCTTTTGTGTTGAACAAGTCTAATTGTAGAGAAAGGTTTCTAACTAACAACCCACTGTGGTTTCGGTCTGAGTTACTACCGCTTTCAATGTGTCATATGCCATACGCGCGTTTATTTATTTTCATTTAATTGTTGTACCTACCCGGATAACTGAATTTGCTCGGTTTTTCTTAAGTAAATCGTGTTTTTTTTTGGAAATTATATTTAAGTTACAAATTATAGAAATAAAGAAAAAATATCAGTATGTTTTCATACCGATCATCTGGACTGGTGTTTTGGCTTTAAGACGGCCGATTTCCCGCCTTAACAATGAAAACATTTTTATTATTTTTAAAGTGTTAATCGACACTTAGGAGAAAATAATACTTATTTAGATAACTCCGGATTGAACTCGGCGGACAGGGGGTCAAGTGTATTAATGGAGACGGAGTGCCTTAACAATGGGTTCCTAGGTTCCTAAGTGTAAAAGGTAATAGCCACTATAGTGTAGCGCCATGCTCAAAATAGGAAGTAAATTGAAGAAGCGTATTGTCACTAAATTCTCCAGTCAATATCAAAATTACAATATTTATATATGCCAAAATATATTGTATATGCTACTACAATATTTTCTTTGTAAATAAATTATTCAGACAATTCGTTTTAAACGTAAAATTAGCGCACAGGTTTTGGGGTCGATCCTCACTCGACTATGTGAAACAATTAATATACTCAAATGAAAAATTATATATTTTCATTTTTTCCCTTTGGTAACAAGGCGAAGTGCGGCGTTGAGTTCCGCAACTCAACACGCAATCTCTCAAATTCGGTGGAAAGTGGGGAATGGAACGGAGATTGGCAAAACTAGGTTCCCAAGTTCCCTCTGCCTATCTTCCATATGATGGATACAAACTAAAAAAAAAGTCATAAGGTAAGTGATAACCTTTAAAATAGTATTTTAAATAGGCTGTGATAGTCGATGTCTTCTGACCTCGCAGCGACCTGATTTATGCCGTGTTTACATCTCCTTCTTAAACATGGGATTATGTTTTCAGTTATGATATTTTCTTTGCAGGCCTGTCGTGGCGCAGCGGCACAAGCGTTTGACTGTAACGGACAAGGTTGTAGGTTCGATACCCACCCGAGGAACCTAAGTTTCCTCTGCCTACTCTGCCATGTGCGGGATACAGCGTGAAGCTGATATTTTCTTTCAGTTAACAATTTTTCTTTTAAATAGAGGCGGCCGTGTTGCAGCGGCACAAGCTCACCACTATAAAAGTGACGATTGTGGCCTCAATACCCAAACAGGTGGCCCCACTGGGTCTTTTGAATTACGGAAGTCAACATCACTGCGTTGTGCTCCGCAGCTCAACACGCATCGTTAAGAACTCGGTAAAACAATGGGAACAAAAGCCACTGCAGGCCTCAAATGCATTAGACGTGACAACCGGTTAACGGTTATTGTAAAATATCAGATATTCTATTCAGATATTATGAGGCATGGTTTGTGCCAATAAAAAATTGCTTCATGTTTTCTCCTCCAAGGTCTGTCAAGTCAAGGGCTGCCGTGCGATACTGAGACACAGGGACATTTGAGAGGTGGAATTAAACACTGTACTTACTAACTTTGCAATCTGAAATGTTTCACTGCGCCGCTAGGATAATTTAAGAATTCTCTTAAAAAAGTTCTTTCACATACATACTAAATTTAAAAATGTATAAAAATTTTAACTCTTGGAAACGGTCGAAGCGTTTTATGCCACAAAATAAACAAATACTGTGAAAAATCCTATTTTAAGCCAAATAGTCACTACAGAAATTAAGTTTCCATATATATATATATATATATATATATATATATATATATATATATATATATATATATATATATATATATATATATATATATATATATATATAGGAGAAAAAGAAAGTCTCATGGGACAGTGAATGGAAGATTTTGTATAAAAAATTGCTTTGTTCAAGAGGACTGTCGAGTGTGAGTTTAGATATGTTTAGATGACTTTCACACTTTTTTAATAAAATTTACATACGTAAATAGTGGATTTCCTAAGAATTAAATAATAATATTTAGCAAATACTAGTGACCTGTCCGCGGCTGCGCCCGCTTGAATGACACTATCATATTTACTAATTTCAAGCATATTCTCGTTATCACTATTAAGACAATACCCACATGCTGCAACTTTCTCGAACTAAATGTTTTAACATGATGTTACTTTTTAAGTTTAAAGAAACACAAAATGTTAAAGAATGTTTGGCAACATATAATAGTGAAAGCACTTTTCATATAAACCTGATCAGCCATCTCAGATTTTAGCGGTTAATAGTCAAACAGACAAACCGACAAAGGGACAAACATTTTAAAAGTACTATTTTTGGCTCTATTACATAAACATAATCAATAAAATTTTCTCTGATATATCTTTCATGTGTGTAAATCAGTTACAGATTTATATATGAGTTATTGGTTTTTAAACGCGGGAAATAGCAAACTTGTGAACTTTTTAATGTAACATTTGTTAGATTATTTTTGTTTGGTATTTGCCGTTGCGGATAACAAACAGACGACAATGGCTTCTAATAAAATATATATATAAAAAAAAACAATTTCTAAAGTATTGATAAGTCAACAATTGACTTAAAATATATTAAAATACAAGTTTTTATTACAAAACCAAGTAAAACACACACAAAATAAACTATCCAAGTAATCCCCACGACTTACTCTCATACTCTCATTCGATCCAAACGCAGCATCCCGTCAAAACTGAAGGGGGTGCGTTCAATGACCTCCACTCTACGGCGCGCCCCTCGCGAAATGAATTTCAGGCTACAAATATAACTACGCTATTCCAACGATATTTAGACAAGGAAATGTTCTTGTTTATAATTGTATATGCGATATATTATGTTTCTTTTGGTTAAGGTATTAAGTTGTTTTATTTATCTATACTAGCTTCACGCTGTATCCCGCACATGGAACTCGGGAGCCAAGTGTTAAGACACTCCGTTCGTTGAGTGTCCTGTTTTGCTGTGTCACTAAACCGAAGAAAAGAAAATATGACATTACTATTTTATTATCTCAAGTGGGGATCGAATTCACAACTTGTCGCGCACGTTTGTGCTCCTGCGCCATGAAAGGCTTCAAAATCATAATCTCATTTTTATAAACATCTCAGGAACAAACACGGGCGTATTGGTAGAAATAAGAGAGAATTTCTCTTTTAAATTAAATAACATATACTTAATATAAACTCATAATTTGTGCAGATGTCATGGAAAAAAGTATTTAATAACGTAAAGGAACCAAAAGCATTATTTCTTCAAATTTTTATCTATTTGTCTGTGCTTTCACGCTGATTTCAAAAACGGCTTAACCGATTTAATAGCAGTCTTCACTTTTGTACATTGATAAACTTCTCTTAACATTTAAACTTTTCTTATTCGGCTTATGAATAAAAATCCTATATTTTTTTCTAATTACTGTGTTTAATAAAATGACTATACATAAGTATATTGTTAAATTGTGTGAAACCTTACATTTCAATATAAGTATACATATTATATATATATATATATATATATATATATATATATATATATATATATATATATATATATATATATATATATATATATATATATATATATATATATATATATATATATAAAACCTTCCAGAGATTTATATTATGAGAGACTATGTACAAAAGGTATGTAATTATTATAAATATTAAGTGGAAGTGGGTCGCTAGTATGTCATAAATTCGTTATAAATATTACTATAACGATTTTTTAATTAAACAGTTTGTTTTGTTGAATGCGCTTATATATGGAACTGCCTATTACAATTTAAAAATATATTCAGTTGAAGTCAAATAAATATTCAGTCTTACTGAAGAAATCTTTACGTAGGTTTTATGTAGGATAAAGGAAAAATAAAAGTTTTAATTAAAAAATAACTGTATCTTTGATTTTCGCGATTGTTACACATTTTAACCGGATTAATCGCGTATATTGTTTGATTACCCGACGTTTCGAATACTTTACAGTAGTCCGGGGTCACGGGTAGACTAGTGTTTCATTTAAAAAAAATAATTTCTAATTTAATTAAAAATCAAGGTTTATTATCATTGATTTTTTGTACTCATATCGAAAATACGCAAGATTAAAAAACAGTTGGAATTATGGTACAACGACTTAAGGCAGCAGTTAAGTTAAGTTAAGCATAAAAAAAACAATATTGACAAGCGGAATATACATTTATTCAAATGTGTATTCGGAAAATATGATGAAATTCTCTAATTATGGACGAGGCCCTGGGCGCCATATACAAATTATCTTGTACTAAACAAAAAAGAAAATATTTTAGTGTATTTTTTGGTGGTTTATAAAGAAAATTTCCTTTTTAGTCGGTGTTATATCAAATGTTCTTCTATTGTTATTGACATTTTATCGTAGTCGTATAAGACAACAGTGTTTTGTACAAAATGTAAAACTAGTCTGAACAAAAGTATATATCATAGATAAAAATAATTATTATCATAGTTTATCAATTATATTGAGCTCACTCTCTTTCGGAGGAGGGTTTATGTGGAACGGAGTGTCTCAACACTAGGTTTCCAGGGGATTTGAACATGCACCTCTTGAATCATGCAAGAATTCCAAGTCCCATACTAACATGTTCAATCTAAAGCAACAAAACTATTATATTAATACAAAAATCATTTTTTGTATCTGAAAGTAAGTTGTAGTTTAAAAGCAGGAACGATTTTACAGTATATTCTTTTAGAAAAACAATTTATTCTCTAGCGCTTGAAATATTGTTTTTCAGAAGGCGTACGAGAAAACATTTTGTCTACTACGGAAATAACTACGGTAGAAAATATTTTATTTTTAACCTAGTAGTCGCCTGTAGCCTCGCTTGCATGAGCTAATTCTTTCTCGTTCTTCTTTTAGCGTTAGTTTACGGTCTCCAAAGAACCTATATGCTTATGCTCATTTCAGTGTTTAACGCCGCGTGATATTCGCTGTGTGATGTCTGTCAAACAAGAAGGATCTATTTAATTTAAAAAAAAATATAGATCAGAGAACAGGTCGTGAACAAATGTAACCGTAAACGCTAATGTTTTCATTTTGACAAATAAATAATATATATGATAAAACAAAGCGCGGCGTTGAGTTCCGCCACTCAACACGAAACGCCTCCAGAGTTCTCTGGATAGTACCAAACGAAATTATAATACAAAAAATATTATAAAAAACTTGGCGTTTTAAAAACGTACATTTTTTATCGTATACGTGATAAAAATATCCTTCTTCTTTGTCTAAAGAGGTTTATTTTATTTTCCTTTTAAAATGCAGTAAGCGGGGGTTGGCAAGTAGAGTGGGCATCGAAGCCCTCGTCTTATAAATATAAAAATACAAAGAAAACATTAAACATTATTATCTGAGAAAATGCATTTTCTTCACTTGTTCCATGTTATTTTTCATCCCACACGAGCTGAAAGGAATCTTTCCCACGCAAGCGCTAATTAGGATTACCTGAATGCTGCTTCCTCCGCATTATTCCTGTAATAGATAGGTATAATACTATCCTAGCTTGCCACATTTACGGCGTACAGCAAGTTTAACAAAGACTGCTTCAGCGTTATGTTACGTAAATTAGTACGTAATGCATTAATATAAGAATATCAAATATTTCCTTTCTTTGCGTGGAAGTCGGAGCCACAACTTTTTTTACCTTTCATATTATAAATGAACTATATATCAATATAGCAAGCTTACAAGGAATATGGTACACGTACCGTCTATAGATTTCACATCGAAACAGGGACTCAACAAGATTTTCATTTCATTTTAGATAGAACAAGTATTATCAAACTTTGTTAGATCGTTCTTACTATTAAAGCATGGATGCGAAAGAGAAATTACGTACAAGTAACGCTGGTAACTATTGTCTTCATTTAGATCTGGACGGACTGTGGGTTTAATACATATTCGGAGAATGAGATTTCTAATATTTTGATTTTTCCAGCTCATAACGATGTAAGATTTTCGAAATGCCTCAAGAAAGTGGGGCACTAACGGTTAATGGGAACGCAGTGCTTTGACACTAGGTTCCCATATTCAAACTGTATACATACTTAATGTTTATATTTCTTCGCTCTGGAAAGTGGGGCACGGAACGGAGAGGAGTATATATATATATATATATATATATATATATATATATATATATATATATATATATATATATATATATATATATATATATATATATATATATATATATATATATATATATATATATAT